>CAUYLG010061411.1:0-58345 GCA_963573385.1 Cacajao melanocephalus
CCGATGTTTCTGTCCCCCAACATAACACCCCTGCCCACCCGCCGGTGTGACCGACCTATCAACACTCCCCAAAAAAAAAAAAAAAAAAAAAAAAAAAAAATATATATATATATATATATATATATATATATATATATATGCCTGCCAGGCCCAGTGGCTCATACCTGTAATCCCAGCACTTTGGGAGGCTGAGGAGGATAGATAGCTTGAGCTCAGGAGTTCAGGACCAGCCTGGGCAACATGGCAAAACCTTTTTTCTACTGAAAATACAAAAATTTTCTGGGAGTGGTGGCACACACCTGTGGTCCTAGCTACTCAGAGGATCCCTTGAGCCTGGGAGACAGAAGTTGCAGTGAGCTGAGATTATGCTACTATACTCCAGCCTGGGTGACAGAGAGAGACCTTGTCTCAAAAAAAAAAAAATGCTTTGCAAACCAGGCTGACAACCATAAGATGAACCTGCATCCTGCCTTGGTTTGAGTGGGCGCTTATTTCTTATATATATATAAGAAAACAAAAAGAGAAAGAGAAAACAAAAATAATATATGCTATGGTGAAAAAGGTTGTGCCCTTGCCCCTGCTTTGTGTCTCAATAAATCTAGAGCTGTAGTATAATCATGCACAAGACATATTTATTCTTGGTTTAGTAGATATAGCTTAATAAATTATATTCTTATGAACAATGATTAGAGCAGTGAAAATTGCTAGTCGTCTTCCATTTCAACTGAAAGCCTTCCTCTGAACAAGTTGTTAGAACATGTTCAGAGATGCCTATCATGGGAACATATAATAGGATAAATTGACTGTGGGAGAAGAAGGCAGGGATTAGTCACTCACAGGTTGGCAGCATAAAGACAAGGCAAAGGGCTGCAAACCAGGCTGATAACCATAAGATGAACCAGCATCCTGTCTTGGTTTGAGTGGGTGCTTATTTCTTAATGACTTCATAAATTTTTCAGACTTTGATAATAATGCTGCAAAAGCAAAGAAAGAGGTTTAGTATATAAGTTATAAAAGAGATTTAAAGAGTTTCTCTATTTGTGGTGTATTTCTTTAGGATTAATTTCCCAATAGAGAAAACAATGGTTAATTGGATAAAATATAAAACTGTAGTCAAGTAAATGCTGAACCTATCAAGTATCAAATGATAACTCAATGAGTACATTCTTGTTTTGTTGTGTAACTACTTTAATATCTCAAAGATACCTGGTCCCGGGTAAATTCTTACTAGACAACTATCCTGATTTATGAAGTATCCAATGATAACCAGTAAATCTGTTACCTATAGGGCTACACGATTTACTTAGTACTTCTAAGATAAAACTCATACTAACAAGTATTTTGTCACTAACACAATCTCACCAGTCTCCCAGCATATTCCATGCCTGCATGGGCTACTGTAGATATGACTTTGTAGGAAGTTGGGCAAATTAGAAGTGATGTTAGATACCCAAGAAAGGAAAGAGTCCATCTGAGGCTGAACGAGTTTAGAAGCAGCAATGAATATTCCAAAAGGAAAATATCATTTTCTCTCTGGAATAGACATAGTAGAAATGGATAAATGTACAAGTGACTACTCTTAAAATCCCAGTCCAACCAGGCTTTGCAAAATCTGAATAAGGTCAAATCCCCCCAGGATTACTGATGTGTATAATCAGAAGAGAACATGGTCAGAGAGGACATATTCAGAAGACTAAATAAAGATAAATTGCATGATGATCTTTTCTCTTACAGTCCTTCCTTCTTTTTCTGTTCTTATCCTTGTTTAATATAACAGAGTGGGCTCCTAAGTCTTGTTGGCAGCACCAGCCAGTATCCAATTCATTGCCCATTATTTGCAGAAGGTATGATGATTTTCTCCATAATGCATATAAGCCCAATATATAGAACCCTTGAAGTATTCCTCATTGCCCCTAACATGTTAGCCTAATAAGACTTTCTTGTTAAAGGTTGTTTCAAAATATACAGGCCTATCTGAATATTTCTGATATATTTTAGTGTTTTTTTTTTTTTTTAATAGAGACAGGGTCTTGATGTATTACTCAGACTGGTCTTGAATTGGGCTCAAGTGATCTGTTCACCTCAGCCTCGCAAAGTGTTGGGATTACAAGTGTGAGCCACCATGCCCAGACTATTTCTGGTATTTTATATTACATCTTTAATACTATTTTGAAATTAACAGAAAATATTCTAAAATGCAGTGGTTCATTATTCTGTCCCCATAATGTGCATCACAATGAAAATGACTAACAAAGGACTTTGAATACAAGTATATATAGAAGCTTTATGTAAATATGCCTGTGGAATCAAGAGAAAGAAAGAAAAAGCTCTTAGGAATTGTTTATGCTTTCTTTCATCTGAAGTGCCATTTTCTCTGTACATCAGATAACATATTGATTTTAGTGTACTTCAATTCTCAATTTTCCATAAACCATGAAAACCTTAATGACTTCTCCAAAGCTCAAGTGAGAAACAATCAATTAATTTTCTCAGCAGTTCAACTCTGTCAAAATTAAAGTGCTATTTTAATAAATTTTTCAGACATTTAGGCTCTACACAGCAGTAGTTTAATGACAAAAAGTCTTTCTTTGATCACTGCAAGAAAAGTTTAAATATATACCAATTAAACAGAGAGTTCAAATGTTTTAACCTTTATAATAGACATGAAAATGCAAGTCACTTTACATGGCATTTTTCTAGAGTTTAACCCAATGCTGAGTCTACAGCAGCTCTGAACAGAACTGTTGCAGAATCATCCATAATGTAACAGTGAAATGCAACAGCTACTACTCATGTGACACCATTCCTCCATGTTGTGATTTGAGGGATCACACACACACACACACACACACACACACACACACACGGTTGTCCTACTTCCCTCCATAGGTCTGATATCTAAAAATTCCCACTGCCAATACCATCCCTTTGAAATGAGACATTTTTTTTAAAGGTCATAGTAAAACAGTAAAAATTCCCAGAAGAGAAAAGAGGATAGGAAATTAATAACATGCTTTCATTTGCATGATAGTGACCAATAATACATTAGCACAAATTAATTTATCAGATTACTTAACTTTCATTTAGAAAGCAGAGATTACAATTAGGACAGGTGCAGTTTGGAATGGTGGAAAGCAGGTGGCAAGGTCTGTTTCTTGAAGTGACAACAGGGAAGTCTCCAGGGAGAAAGAACATATAGCAGTGATGAAAAAAGAAGGTTCTGAGAAGGGTAAGGATTTGCAAAGGCTGCAAGTAGCTTCAAAGTAAAGTTTATTTCAGGCTGCTCTGAATATGATGAAGAAGCATAAAACACTGGAATATTAATTGAGCTGTGAAATGAGTTAAAAATAGAACTAAATTACAACAGATAGGAAACTGTAATCTAAGTTTCATTGGTAGAATATGGACTATGCTTTCAATAAAAGTTCAGTGATGTTGCTTGCTTGATACAATCTGCTTCATCCGGGGCATAAGAGAATCCACTGTGATTATGAGAGGGGACCTTCATGGCATTTCATTTAGAGCAGGTTCAGGCTTTTCTGGTCTGTTTTTGATTTTTCTGCTTTGTTTGTTTTTTCACTTGGATTATAGTGTAAAATTTACTTAAAGACTTAGTGATTTTAGGGAAGCTATCTCAAAGCTTCTTTAACTTGTTTATAATATTCTATTTGCACAAGACTGGATCTGTTACATTTCCTTTACGAGGAGGAAGCACTTTCACACACAACCATTAAAGAGTCTAATTTGCCATTTGGCCTGTTTCCTGTTAGATTTCAAGGTGGCTGTAGGCAATCACATTTCTTGGTGCTCATCTAGTCTACTCTTTCTTACAATTTTGAGTTAATTCCTTTGTCTACCTGTTAATCGTTTATAGGCATTTCCATAGGATAGGTCTTTAAGAATTTCCCACAGGACTGACTACACAGTGCAGTGCTAGAGGACCTTCTGAGTCAAGCCCTGAGACTTCTTCACCTACAGAAAGCAGGTCGGTATTCTTTCTTGGAAGCTGACCTGCCTCAAGGTTGCTATAATAGAAGGAGCGGGCTACTATCATTTGAACTGAATGCAGTTATTTCTCCCCCACCGTCATTTCCAGCCACACCCAAAGCTCAGGCAACGGTGTGGGTGGGTAAACAGAAGGAGCTAATTATCATTCAGGACATAAATAAAACCCAAGAGGCAACCCAGTCACCAAGTGCAGGAAAGAAAATCATATCATAAATCTCATAAGTTATTTTCCATTTGCATAACCAGTAGCAAATATCACCTGTAGTACTTAAATAATGTAAATATAAACTAGGAGAGACTCTTTTCATGGATCTTAATGAAACATCGTATATAATAAGTATGGAATAAAAAGGCTCATTGAACAGATTTTAGAAAGTCAATATAAACAAATGTTCATACATGCATAATACATATGTGTCAGGGACTTTATGTTCATTGCCGAGACTGAAGTTTGCAGGTCGTAAAAATAAATAAGCCTACAAATCCCTAAGGGGTATTAAAAAAAATCTTTTGGTACGTAAGACAAACTGATCTGAGGTTGACGTTCCTGGGGATTTCAATAGATTAGGTGGTCTGGCCCCACAGCTAGTGTGGAGATGAGTGTTACTTAATGATAAATTAAAGGGGAAATAGATTTGTTTTTACAAAATGCTTTTGTTCATGCTCTTTACCGAGACACCCTGCAATTATGATACAATCTACTTGTTTCATTCCAGATGTTCAGTCACTGTTACTCTGAAATAGGCTGGTGATCATTACTATGTATTTCTTAGAGGTGAGCAAAGGAAAATTTTAGAAAACCACATCATTTGTAAATGGCTACATTGACAGAAGCAAGAATGAAACTCAAACTTCTCAACTTCAATTTCTTAGCCTATTTACTGCAGAATTGCTGATATACCAATTCTAGAGTAGTCTAGAAAAATCTCGTCTGCATTTGTTTTCTCTGTTTTTAAAAGCAATATTTACTAAAATTTTTGTATTAAAATGTAATATTGATTTTTAAGAAAAATATTATACTGTATAAAAAGGAAGACTAAAACTCACAGATAATGTTAATAGAACACATTTTGATGCATCTCTTCCCTTCTAAGAACAGTTTGATTCACACTACATATACGTATTTCTTTTCATTAATCTAGGAGGTCATCTTTATTAACATCCATCAATGCTTCATACACTATTACAAAAGAAACAAAACAATTATGCCAGGACTATGACACAATGCTTAACTACTAAGAATTATTATTTTATAGTTGTTGAAATAGATCCTTTAGACATAGGTTTAATCAAATATCTTTACTTACGTAATAAAAAATAAGTGAAACTAATTGTCTAGGTGTTACTAAAACTTTTTCAAGTTCAAACTTTAATTCTTATGATTCACTCTATGATTCAGACTTTTCAATGTTTGTGGTTTTCCATACAACATCTTCTGTCTCAGCTAGGGTATTGGCAAGACAGCATCTCTTGAAAGAATGTTCTGTTATTGTTTCCAGAACTTGCCTTCAAGCTGATCTTACTCTACCTGCAAGTCTCAATACACTCGCACATGCAATAGAATGACAAGAAATATTCTGATTTTAGATATGTAAAAGTATTAAAACCATACCTCCTAGAATCTGTGAAGTACGATATATGTAACCCATTTTTGTGCTAAATTTTATATCATCTGAATTTACTATCTTTTAAATTATGATGTTTAAAGGCTCTACAGTAGTCAATGTAACTTATTTAAGCAATCCTCTATTATTAAACATTTAGAACCTTTCCAACTTTTTGCTGTTATAAATAAACATATGATAAACATCTTCGAGCATAAACCGTTAATCACATATTTGACTATTTCTTTTTTTTTTTTGAAACGGAGTCTCACTCTGTCACCAGACTAGAGTGCAGTGGTGTGATCTCAGCTCACTGCAACCTCCATCTCCTGGGTTCAAGTGATTTTTTTGCCTCAGCCTCCTGAGTAGCTGGGACTATAGGCGCGTGCCACTACGCCCAGCTAATTTTTTGAATTTTCAGTAGAGACGGGGTTTCACCATGTTGGCCAGGATGGTCTCGATCTCCTGACCTCATGATCCATCCACCTCAGCCTAGGTAAAATGACATGTGGTTTGCAGTTTCTATGTACTACTGGATTGCTTCCTAAATATGATTGAATCGATCAATAACCAGTAGAATATGTATGCACACAATATTTTCTAACCAGCAGTTTTCACTACTCCTCAACATATACACAAGCTAAATTTTGCCTCTTGACCAACTTACACTTTCCTTTCATTTCTTCCTTTATTTTTATTTATCACCTTCAAAACATGATAAATAATTCCTTTTCCTGTTTGGTATTTACTCCTTTAATGATCCTATGAATTTCCACCAAGAAAGCTCTTAGTCATTGCTTCCCCAATCTATACTAGATATAACCAGGCACCTTAATTTTCCTCTGAAGTCAGTTTTCTTAATCACTTCATTGCTCTAATTTTTTTAGATACTCAAAGGACTAAACCTGAATTTATTATTAGTAGCTTTTTGTCATGAAGGTAGGAACTTCTATTTAACTTTCCTGATGAAATGCTTATTTATGTCTAGTCCTCTATTCAATTAGTCATTTTTGCTCTTGTTCAGGATAATGAAGTCATTGCTCTCCATTCTGACCTAAAAGGTTTCTTTTAGAAATATTATCAGGCCTTGTTGTAATAAGCAAAATTTTTATCTCTAGTATATTTATGGGCAAAGCCTTTCTGATTGTGGGAGGTTTATGTAGGAAATTAAAACTATTTTTAATATTCATCCTTTCAGCAAGCATCTACTGGGCACACACTATTTATAAGGTGCAATGCTTAATGTCTGTGATAATACCAAGGTACATAAGGCACATTCCTGGTCCTATAATAATATGTCAAATTTATTGGATTCTCTTTATGCATCAGACTTGGGTCTAAATGCTTGCATACACTAACTCATCTAATCTACCCACAATGATACGGGATTGGTTCTATTATTATCCCCATTTTACAGATAAGAAAACAAAGGCAGGGAAAAGCCCAGGATCACTCAGATGGAGAATTTGAGATTTGAACCTAGACTGTGACTTCAGAATCAGGTTACTAACTACATACTTTTCTATAGCACTTAGAGAATAGTAGGATAGACCGGATTTACGCATAAGACAAACTAAAATACTATAAACAAGGACATGGTAGTGCAGGGGGTAGGGGAAACGGGAGAAATCAAGATGCAAAGAATAGGTAGAATAAGTTTGTTGTGTAGAAATAAAAGTGAGTAGAAATGAAAATTTGTTGGGCAGAAATGAAAGTGAGTAGTTCAATGTGGGGTAGAAAGATAAGAAACTGTAGAGCTCAGCACCCTGGACTCAAATTCTGGCTCCAGCACATATTAGTTATAAGGAAACTTCACAGTCTCAGGCACTCAACCTATTTTAGTCCTAATGAGCAAAGGTGTAAAGTGTGGAAACACATGATATGTTTAGGAAATGGAAGTAATACAGGGTAGACCAAGTTTAAGGGGATATTAGGGACAGTTCAAGGAAGGAAGAAAGGATGTATGTGTGCACGTGCCAACAATTGCGGCAGAAGACAGAATAGATATGAGGAATATTTGGAAGACTTGAAGACAGCAGAAAATGGATTGGCATTTTATTTAAAGGAAAACAAATACGACAATAAGGTTGACTGCAATGCAGTTTGGAGTAAGAATAGACTGAAGAAGTGAACCTGGAGAAGGTGTTCAGGATTGTCCAGGTAAAAGATAAGGTCAATAATCAGGGCAATGCCATGGAAAAAAAGGAGAGAGATTCCAAAATTATTTCAAAGGTAGATTTGAAAGAATTTGGTAGCCAATTGGGGATTTGGGACTGAGTCAAACTGTGCCTCAGGTTTTGCACCAGGGACCTGCAATGTTGACAATGCTTTTGCAAAGAGAAACTGCAGTTAGTTAGGTGCGAATTGAGAGTTGAAAACTTGGATGTCAGGGATATAGTTGACTTTCTGAAAAGTTTGAATGCAAAGGCAAAGAGAGAGTGGAGAGCTGAGTGTCAGTAATCCTAAAGCTCAATTCCTACGTGAATTTCTTTAGGATTAATCCTTTTCTTTCTTCAGCAAAACCCAAAGTTAATTGTCTATTACGGAGTCTTCCTCTTGTGCTTATCAGAAACCTTCATTTTTTTTTTTTTGGATTAAGTATTTCTTTGAGAACTTGATGAAAGCTATGAACTTTTATCCGTGTGTGTGTGTGTGTGTGTGTGTGTGTATGTGTTGGGGGGGAATCATAAACAGACACAGAAAATTTTCCATACGATTTTAGGGAATTTTGTATTTTTAGAAACTCATGAATCCCAAGAATCCACTCTGCATAAATTTTTTAAACCAACTTATTAATTTTTTCTACCTATAATTATATTATATATATCACGTGCTGTGCTAAGTGCCCTACTTATATCTGCTCATTTAATCCCCCCCCCCACATTTCCGTGTAGGTATTACATTTCAAACATGGGTGACATGGAGTTAGACTTGCCCAGGGTCACAGAGCTAGTGTGTGCTATAAACAAGATTTGAACTCAGGTCTCTGTATTATGGTTATCCAAAGAAAGAGAACACATAAGATGCATATACATATAGGAAGAAATTTATTGTAAGGAATTGGCCCACGTGACTAGGGAGGCTGACAAGCCTCAAGCTCTGCAGAGTGAGCGGGCAAGCTAAAGACCCAGGAGAGCAGATACTGCATTTCCAGTACAAGCCCAAAGGCCTGAGAACCAAGAGTATCAATGGAATAGCTCCAGTATGAAGGCAACAGGCGTGAGATCCAGCAATTCATGTCTGAATGCATGACAAAACATATGGCCCTATCAGGCAAGAGGAATTATCTTTTACTTGAAGGAGCGTCAACCAGTTTGTTCTACTTAGGCCTTCAACTGACTGGATGAGGCCCACTGCCCATCCAGCATTGGGTAGAGCCATCTATTTTACTCCCTTTACTGATTTGACTGATATGTTTACCCCAGACACCCACACAGACCCACCAAAAATAATGTTTGACCAAATATCTGGGTGCCCACTGGATCAGTGAAGTTGACACATGAAATCAACCATCACGATCTCTCTAGCCCCAACTGCTGTGCCCTATACTGTCATTTTTTAAAACATACTCTAATATTTTTCTTAGGTGAATTTCCCGTTTGCTTTCATACACACCTTATTTAAATTATCCATGTTAGTTAGAGCTGCTTCTTTTCCCATATTTCCTCTTTCTCCCATTACGTTCTCCTAACTGAAGATTTTAAAGTAAAAACAACATGAATTCATTCTCTTTCTCTTCTCCTCTTTTTATTTTTATCCCCAAGATGATAAACTATCCAAGGAAGTTTCTTTCATTTTGAATGTTGAAAGAGGATTTGTCAGGTAAAGTGAATTCATAGATACCCACTAGGAGTGCATATCAGGTGTTAAAAGAGTTTTCAAATTCACTGTATGCAATGGAAAATAAATGCTGGTTTTTGGTAGCACTATTGAAAATTTCAGGTGCCTGTTTAGTATGCAGTGTGTGTGTTCATAAAAAGTCAATGCACGATTAAAAATATATATATATTGTGGATGTTTTAGGCCCTGGAGCAAATCCAGAATAACAGCTGGGATTTTACTTCTCCTGGGGGACTCCTCAAACTCATGATATTCAGTCCTAAGAAGTCATAACACTCTGTTAGAATGAAGGCCCTGTGAGCAGGAGATTGGAAGCTCAGTTGTCAGAGTACAAAGGAAATGAAAGGCAAGTTGCTCTTTCTCTCTATCACACACACATTTTCAGCTCTTCAGTGGACTGAATGCATCCATGCAAGCTTGAAAAAGATGATCAAACAATAAAATTAAAGCTTTTAGTTTACAGGCTTTCTTTTCTTTCCTACCAGGTGAGGGAGGTACTAGGAGTAAGAGATTATTTCTTCTTGCCCCTTTATTTTGAAAATATTACGTAGAAAAGGAGATCAAGTGAAGCCACATTTAAGAGTATGTCCCTTGGCCTGTACAATCAACTATGCATACTGGTTGGGGTAAAACAAATGAAACTAAATTTTGAATTCTGTAAACCAAGGCTGTAAAACCTTTCGAGCTACACAAATAACTGGGAAGAATTTATGTTCAAATAAGGACCACAAATTCTTAATGCAAGTGAGATGATGTCTATAAACAGTGGCTGTAGTTGTAGCGTCAATCTTTAAAGGACATTGATTTTCAAATTAGTAAAGGAGGAAAAGAATATATCTTATATCCTACTAGCTGGTAGATATCTTCCTCATAAAGCTCCAAATAGTGCTATAATTTCCTTGGAATAGATTTTTATAAATGATGCTTTCAATATAAGATAATTTTAGACAATAAAACCAAGTATTTAAGACTAAGTTTTTAAGTGATTTCATTCCTTTTTTCTGGTCTGATATTATTGAGTGATCTCAACAGTATCATGAAAAGGATTCATCAAGGGACTATTTCCATATGGTGATATGCTATGGGTAGCTCAAGTAAGGTTAAATACCCATCATCGTCAACTATCATTGATTGAATGCTTACTGTCCCTGGCTTTGAGGATGCAGAGAGGTAAGCCATGGTACCCCTTGAGAAAGCTTAGGGCCTAGTTGATAACTTAGGTGTACATGCAAAGATGACACAAGACATTGGTTATTGGTGAACAAGTGTTTAGACAATCAGTACTCTGTGGTGGGAAGGATATGACTCTATCCTCAAGAGTTTCTTTAACTGATTTCACTTGTATAATCTGTACAATAATATCTGACCGTAACACACAGAATAATGCATTAACTTGATCTTCCCTACTTAACTGCTATCATTTTCTTCTCTCTCTCTCTCTCTCTGAGACAGGGTCTAGCTTTGTTGCCTAGGCTGGAATGCAGTGACACAATCACAGCTCACTGGGCTCAAGTGATCTTCCCACCTCAGCCTCTTGAGTAGCTGGGATCACAGGTGTGCATCACCATGCCTGGCTAATTAAAATTTACTTAATTTTTTTCATAGAGATAGGATCTCGCCATGTTGCTCAGGCTGATCTCAAACTCCTGGGCTCCAGGGCTCCTCCCGCCTTGGCCTCCCAAAGTGTTGGGATTACAGGCACAAGCCACAACACTGGGCCTAATTTTCTTTTTGTATCCCTAGCTTTTAGTGCAGAGTCTACCACATAGTAGGAATTTTGCCTATGTAACTTAAAATACTATTAACAGGTGTAAGCTGGAACTTTCCACGATAATCCATCACTCATAGTGGCAGGACGAATGTACTGCTGATTGCACTATAACTGATGAGTATGATTCAATCCACACAAGGCCTTTATCGTGTGGGTTTTCCAGAATGATACTTGTTAGACCCACTATGGACATATAAATGTTATAGAAGAGGCTGTAAAATGTTGTGGTCATTTCTTTGTTGTCAAAACCTAGGTCTTTGCTTGTATACGTATATCAAATGCCTTTGTTATGGCCTGATTGGCCTTGTTGCTTTGGGAAATCAATGGCAAATGCCTTTCTCTACATAAAATTGGCAGGAGTAGACCTTGAAACAAGGTTAGAACAAGGCTAAAGTACCCAAGGAATCTTGTTCATTTTAGGATGAAGGGTGGGCCATTTAAAGGCAACAGGTGCGATGTTCATATTGATTTTCTGGATTTTACTTCTCAAGGAGTCTGGAAAGAAGATTTGAACAGCTCAGACGGGATTTCTACTGATAACCCCCTGAGATGGTTTGACTCTGCTCTTCATTTAGCCCTTCGGTTCTTCTATCCTTGAAGCTTCTGGACCTGAGCCTCCCCATTGCTTAGGAGAGCTAGCCACTTGATTTGGCAGCCGGGCAGTTCTGTAATGACAGACAGCCACCCAGGCCAGGGACAGCAGCAGAAGCAAACATCCTCACCCAATAAGACTGCTTTTGCAGTGGCAGAAGAAAAGAAGATTCTATCTTTCAGTCTTTTCTAGTTAATACATCTCTCTGGCAGTATTACTGTGTTTCCAAGAGGAGAAGGAGAGAAGGCCAGTGTGAGCCAATGTCTTCAATTTGGGAGAGCAAACTGCAATTCCTTCAGAGGCCAAAATAAATGGCAGGACACAGAGTCGTTCACAGTAGTGCAATGGCTGGGCCCCTACAACCACAAACCAGTAGTTACAGCCTCAGAGGCCCGACATTCTTTGGTCCACATCAGATACTCCGGAGGGGGAGACAGGTATTTTTTAGCCAGCCCCCAGCCTTGAGGCAGAGGCAGATGTCATACCCCACAGGACAGTCACCGAGTGTTACCTGGAGCACTGTCAGAAGCCCCTCCTAGCATCACCGTTTTGAAACCACAAGCAAGAGCCCCGCGTCTGGGCAGAATTTTTCAGGCTGTATCACAAAGCTGTCTCTCTCCCACCTGATTCATTTTTCCACCGATTTTCTATAAGCCTATGACAAGGGTAAGAAACTAATCATAAAACCTGATCGTAAAATCCTTCCTATGCTTGAAGAAAGCGATTACATATTTACTCAGCCAAGGTCTCCCTGCATCATTTAAAACAAAAGAGAGTCTCCATTCACGATCTCCCCACCCTGCCAGGAAATGTCTTCCTGGGACCAGAGCTGACCATCCCGAAAGTTGCTATTTCCCTCAGTGGAGGGCGAAGTTAGCAAATCCGTAGCTACAAGTCTCAACTTGGGGGAGGGGGCGACAGCCAGGGCGTTGGGAAAGCGGCGTGGAGGAGGGACTAGAGGGAAGGACACTGCCCCCTACTCCATCGAGGTCGTCGCCTAAGCCTGAGGAGCCGCCAATTTGGTTTTGGGGAGGGAGGCGGGGAGGGAGTGGCGGCCGCGGTGGAGCGGCGTGGGCTCCGCACCCGCGGCTCGGTGCCAGGCTCGGTGCCAGGCTTGGTACCTGGCGGGCCAGGCGCGCCTCGCAGGCCGCCCGGGGCGCGGAGGGTGTGAGCGCGCGCGCCCCCTCCGTGCCCGCTCAGCCTCGCGCGCGTCTCGGGGGAGGCTCCGCCGAAAGGCGCCCGGGGAGCCCGCAGCCTCAGTCCTGCCGCCGGCGGAGCTTTGTGCGGCGGCGGCTCCGAGTCCCACCTGCTGGCGGCGGAGAGACAAGGAAGGGGAAGAAGAAGGAGGAGGAGGAGGGGAAAGAGGCGGCCGCGCCGGCCCACTCCTCCCGCCGGCGTCCACTCCCGGGGGCTCCGCAGCCCCCAGCTCTCGGCCTGCACGGGCCCCCCCGCCCCCGGCCCGGCCCGGCCTCCCGGCCACAGCGCGGCAGCCGCAGCTGCAGCCCCCAGCCCTGCCCCGCGGGGCCCGGCCCGGCCCGGCCGCCGCCACCGCCGCCGCCACCACCGGGAGACGCCGGCGAGTTTGAGGAGAGCGCGGGGCGCGCGGCGCCGCCTCGATGTGCCCGGGAGCCGCCTCGGCGCCCCAGCCCCGCTGAACAGCCCCGGCGCGGCGGCCCGAGAGGACGAGCGAGGAGGCGCGGCGAGCCCCGGAGAAAGGGAGCCAGCGAGAAAGAGCGAGCCCGAGAGCGAGCGCAGGGAGCGACACCATGCCCGGCTGGAAGAAGAATATTCCCATCTGCTTGCAGGCGGAGGAGCAGGAGAGAGGTGAGCGAGGCGGCGGGGCCGGGGAGGGACGGCAGGGGTCCGGGCCGGGGGCCGCCCGGTGCCTCCCTCTCCCGGCTCCCTCCCGACCCGTCCACCCGCCGACGGGGGAGGGGCGCCGCGCCCTCAGGGCCCGCGGGCGAATCCAGGTGGCGTCTTGCGAACTCTGATTCATTTTTTGAGGTGGGGGGCGACGGGGGGCTGGGGGAGGGGAGAGGGGCGGTGCTGCAGCGAACTTTTCGCTTGGGGAAAGATTTTTCTGGCGAGGATGTAGAGGGAACTCCAGTTTCTGCAGGGCCGGCTCGCACGTGGAGCCCCGAGCGGCCGTCTGTGGGGTGGGTGCTGGGGGTGATGATGGTGGGCAGGGAGGTGGTGGGCAGGGAGGTGGGTTACTGCAGTGCTTTAAGTGACTTTTCAAACTTTCCTCCACCTCCCGCGGCCACCCTCTCGCAGTCCCCGCCTATGGCTGGGCTGCGACGGCGCTGCCAACCCAAAGTTGCTGGAGATTCATAAAGGAGGAGGAGGAGGAGGAGGAGGAGGAAGAGCGTAGGGGAGGCCAGGGGGCGCTGCCGCGGGTCTCTGGAGCGGGAGGGAAGAGGGGAAAGATTGTCCTCTCGCTCGGGGTCTGGGGCTGGAAGTGACTGCCTGAAGATGAGTTATGCCCCAGCGCAGTCCTCTCTGTCAGTTTAATACCGCAGGACTGCGGGCTTTTCATAATTACTGTCTATTTTCTTTGCAAAAGGCGACTCTCCGTGCCTGGTGCCTTGCAGACCTTTTGTGCTTCAGCCTGACAAGTGTGCTGGACACGTTGCTTTTAAGTGACTTGCGGGGAGGAAAGTTGAAGGCCTTTTGCACCTTAAAGGCTTAGTTCTGTTGAGGTCATTTTGTGCTGTTTGGATTGTGCAGAGGTTGCCTAGGGAGTTCAGCTTGGTAACCTGGATATGATGTACTGAGTGCACCAGGATTTCCTATACAGGCCCCATGGGGCTAGAGGGGTGTGCATGGAGGCTCTGCTAGCATCCAAAGGGACGCTGGCTGGCAAGGTCCACCAGGGTTTATCCTGCTTCTACCCTGTGCTGTCCTGGCTTCAAGGAAGATGCTTTAGAATTGGATAGGTTTCAGGATGCAGAGACTGCATGGGCTGTGGCAAACAGCCACTGCTGAGGTAGGTGGGCGAGGAAAGCAGGAGGCCAGTTTGGTGTGTGGAGAAGGCAGAGTTGTCAAGGGGGCTTAATCCAGCAGTTTGGTGAGCTGGTATGGATGGTGGCTTGGTTATTGGGCATGCTAAAAGTTTCAGGCTTTTGAATAACACTCACTACTGAAGAACCAATGTACAATTTCCAGTTTTTCTCTAGGTGGCACAACCTGTCTTTGGTTTGTATCCTGTTTAATGACTCAGGGAATTCATCCCTTTTTAACCACTTCCTTGATAGATGTGTGCATTCATTTTCCAGCACACTTTCTGGCCGGTGACCTTATGTTTACCCATTCAAAAGGCACCCCTGCTTTGGGAATGCTTCTGCTTCTCTCTTTAGTAAATCATATCTTTAAAGTTGCAAATAGCAGTACCAATAATTTATAACCAGGTAAAAGCACTACATGAAAGCATTCTGTCAAGCATGGAGTGACTGTCTGTCCTATCAACTAAATGTCACAGTGTACTTGGTGTTCAATGTATCAGTTTGCTTTAAAAAAAAAATCACCATGCTTCTGACAAGTTTTATCAGAATGCCGAAGTGGGTAGATTTTCGGATTGTGACAAAATGTACTTGTATGTATTTTAGAAATGTATGGTAACATTGAAAGATGATTGTCTAATCTGCTTGGTGGAGATAAGACTGAAATTCCTCCAGAGCATACAAATTTGAGTAAGAAATTGGGTATTCTCCCTTATCTCCTCCAATAGGAGAAAACAGGAAATGTTTGTTACTTGTTGCCTTTTTTCACTTTAAAGGTTTCTTCTTTTTTGCTTTAATTATGAGATGCTTTTCTAAATTATTAGTATTTATATTTGTTTGGTTGGTTGTAGCATTTCTTTTTGAAGTCCTGCTTCTTTGGGAATGGACAAATACATGGTTTTGTTTCTTTCACAATTTCCTAACTGGTGTTTGTGTTTCAATTGTGTGTGTGTGTGTGTGTATATATATATATATATATATATATATATGTGTATATATATATATATATGTGTATATATATATGTGTATATATATATATACACACACATATATTAAATATATATTTAACTGAGCTGCCTATGTAACTTTTAATGCATATATCAGAGGACACTGCTTGAGCTTGGCTTATCCTTTTGGAAGAATTTCAGTGTAAAGAGATGAGCGATGTTTTCTATTTGTATTTCAGGTCAGATTGTTTTAAGTTTTTCCCTTGACACTCGAAATTCTAAGTGATTCAAATAATGTTGAATTGGATTCATTTAAATATAAACAAAGATTAAACTGTCAGATTGGTAAGGAAAATAATGAACACAGAACAAATACATTTTAAATTTTGTCTTGGGTTAATGTTGACCAAAAGGTCAATTTCTAGTATCTTGCTATTAAATTCTAAGGTTGGTTGTGCTCATCTAAACCACTGCTCTTTCCACATTTCCTACAACCCCAATCTATATTTAAACCTTCTAAAACCCATTATAGAGACTACTCTAGCATAACTTTTTTTAATGTAGATTTTATTTAGTAAAATCTCTTCTTGAGATGTAATGCAAATTAATACAAGATGCAAGCTTCTTTGAGGACCACATATTCGAAGGAGTATGAATCTTAGCCTTATTCCTAAAAAAGAAAAAAATGCCAATCTCAATTCAAAGATTGAGGGAACATGCTTTTGTGGTATTGCCACGTACAAAAAGAGTCTTGGCTGTTCTACATAATTTCATGCCATATTTACACACCATTCATAACTCGGGTTCATCTTGAAGGCCTGCATCAATTTGATATTGAGTAAGCTATTGCTATGGTGTGCAATACTGAGCAGAGAAACTGTAACATATGGGTTGTTGCAGTAAATGCAATCACTTCCAACATGACATGTTAAGATTCACCCATGTTCACTGATATACTATTAAAATTCAGAACACATTTCTCCATACTCCTCACTACCCCCAATTTTCTGCCTGATCTGCTAAACCCAATCCATTTAGAAGCCACTTAATACACTTTGGGGTAAATGTTTTAGGAGGAGAGAAATGTTTCTGAAAGCCGTCCTGTTTGATATCTCTTCCAGTCAAATTAAATTAAGTAATGTATTAGTCATTTTACATCTGCTTATTAGCTGATCATGTGTAATATGAATGTAGTAGTTGAAAAAATACTTAGTCTAAAAAGATAGATGTATCTGTAACTAATGATGCTTTTCTTTTGCCTTGTACCATACCTTCTTACTAGTGTCGCTTTGATTAGTAAATGTTTATTGTGTTTAATAATGTGTAGTTAGGATAGAAAATCAAACATAATGCTTGGAAAGATTATTCATCTGTCTGTTTCTGCAAACATACTTCTTGATATTTTTATTATTGAGGAAAAGAGAAAAATATTAATTGGTATTTTCTAATTCTCTTTGCTTTTATGTTTAGATTTAACATAAATATATACATTTAATCTAATTATATAGATGTATTAAACGCATTTCACATTAGCATATACATTCACCGGGGCAAGATACATGCATGTTTTACAGCATTTCACTCCCTTGCCTTTTCGTTCTTATTACAAGTTTTGGAGGTCTACAAATGAAACTGAGAACTTCTCTTTGGATTTCTGTTTTAGAAATTATTATTTCATGACAGGGTCTTGCTTTGTTGCCCAGGCTGGAGTGCAGTAGTATGATCACTGCACACTGTAGCCTCTCCCTCCTGAGCTCAAGAGATCCTCCTGCCTCAGCCTCCGAAGTACCACTATGCCTGGCTAGTTTTTTTTAAGTTTGTGTAAAGATGGAGTCTTCCTGTGTTGCCTAGACTGGTCTTGAACTGGGCTTACTCAGTCCTCCGGCCTTGGCCTTCCAAAGTGCTGGGATTACAGGTGTAAGCCACTGCATCTGGCCCTGTTTTAGAAATTACTGTGTCTGAGTAATTTCTTATATTTTGGCAAATATAAGAAATATAAAACAGGGCCAGATGCAGGGATATTTGGGCCCCTTTAGATATAAATAATGAGCTTTTATAAAATATCTATGAGAAAGCACAGGGAGCTTAAGGAGTAGACCTTTACTACAATCTTGGCCTATTTCATTTTCCATATCACCCGTATCATGAGGAGATCTGGTGACCCTACCCATAACCTCCTTAAAAAAAGTCGAATCTGGAATTTGACTTTTGCCCACGTACAAAGTAGGGAAAAGAGAAGAAAGCAAAGAAATCTAGGGCCAGCTTTGTTTCAGGCACCATGTTTCCCATGCATTATTTGGTACAATCCTTATAATATGCCTGTAAGGTAAGTGTTATTATTCTCCACTTTGCCAGATGGGGAAACTGAGGTTCAGAGAGCTAATGAATTTGCCAGAACTTATAAAGACAAGACTTAGGGCATTCATTTCTAAAGAGATATTTTAAAAATAAGTCAAGTTACATTTCCTGAGGTGAAGTTTACAGAATTTTATTAACATTATAACATCTTTCACTTTTGGACAGAATTCTAATAAACTGCCATCAAATCTTTCATTAGGAATTCTTTAGAGAGTTTTTTTAGTTATGTGTACTGGGAAACACTTCTAAAGTATATTTTGGACCTTTGACAAGGATTTTGCAAGGTAGGTGTGTTAATTAATTCTAACAATAAGGATTGGAACCTCAACATATTTTTAAGTTGAATTATTTGACTACACTTAAAGTAACTCATTAAATGAATGGCCTTTTCCACCAAACACTTGCCATTATTGCATATTTTTCCTTTTTCTTCTAAAGCATATTTGCCATGAAGGCAAGAATTAACAAGAATTGAGTGTTCTTCCTTACTGTGATAAACTGGGAAGTGATTATATTGTTAATAGCCATTGTGTATTTGTCCTTTGCCAACATTTTATTTAATTAAAGCCATATATCTAAACTCTGGCTACCTAGCGGACAGCCCAGTGGTCGAAGAGGCTTCAGATAACGCTTTCTTCTGCAGCAACCTGATTGGTTTCTTTCATGAAGAAAATGAAATTTCAACTGATATTAGTAAAATAATTTGAGAATTGAATCTTATGGGTTTTAAAACTGTTATATTAAATGCTGCAGATGGTAGACTATTAAAGGCATTTAGCAGTTGATTCATTCATTTTCAATTAAATTATAATAGTAGTAATACAAAATACAAGAGTAATAGTCATACAAAGTAACATGTCTAGCAGAGAGAACAATTCAAATGCAAAGCAATATCCTGGGTTTGAATCTCTTGTTTTATCTTTTATTAAAGTTTATTTCTTCTGAAATCGAAAAGATTCTTAAATATAAATATAAAAAAATCTATTCATACAAATTTTCTTATTCAAGAAGGCTGCTTGTTTAGGCATGTCAGTGGCCAAAGGGTGCTGTCAGCTTTATGGGAAAATCATTGTTCTTCAACTATATCTGCATATTAAAAGCACCTGATTTAATTTCTTACCGCCTTTCAACAGTGACTAAAGTTTAAGCACCAAGTGAGGTGATGAATCGAATGCAGAGAAGAAATGGCTTGTATCCTAGACAGATTCCTTAAGTTCTGGCACAGTGGTTGATGAGAAGATATTTGAGGTCCAAATGGCGTTGGGTTTAAATTCACTCCAGCACTTACTAACTCCGTGGGCTTTTTAACTCTTCAAAGCCCTTGTTTTCTCTGCTTCAAGATGAGGACAAGAAATATCTATGTCATGTGAGGATTAAATAAAATTAACAAATATAAAGGAATTTATGATAGTATCTTGCATAGGGTTTGGAGTTCAGTAATGGCAACTGCCATTTTAATGGTATATTGATATAGGTCTGTTAACACCTTAGGATATCCTGATGATGAAACAATTGATAATTTTTACTCTTTAAAAACCTTATAAAATATTTTTTAAAAGTCTAATTTTTGTGAAAAACTACACTGAAACATATAACTTGATGCAGCCAAGGTCTTTGATGTATTCTAGCCCAACTCTCATGAAAACAAAGAATCTAGTGTAGAGAGAGAAATGTACCCAAGACCACGTTTCATATACTTAGTGAGTGTTTATTGAGTACCAACTGGGTGCTGGGGATGAGGAAATAATGGTTTCCATTTTAAAGGATACCATCAAGTATAGTTGTAGAGTCATGGGCTATGACAGGTAATTCCTGGACAGCTTTTCTACTCTTGTAAAGATTAATGCAGAGGGAGCAGAGAATAGGGGTTGATTGTGCTGGGGGTGGGTGGGAAGAAAGAAGCTTCTGAAGACAGCTCTCAGAGAAGGTAGCACAGAGGAAGTGTTAAAAGACTTGAAGGAAGGGGAGGAGATTAGAGAGTTGGGAGGGGATAGAAGGAAAGATATTTCAGGCATGGAACATGGTATGTTCCAAAGCATTGTGAAATGAGACATTCCAGGAACACAACTGGTTTCTTAAAGGGGCTGGAGTGTAGAGTATGAACATACTTATGAGCATAGAATATGAATATTCATTTCCCCCTTGGGATGAGAAATGGAGCTGAATGGGAGCATTAGACTAGAAATGGCCAGATTGGAAAGGGCTTCATATGCCAGATTAAAGAGTTTGATTGTATCTGGCAGGTGATAAAGAATTGATGGGCTTCCAACAGAGGAGAGTCAGGATCAGATTTTTTCTTAGAAAGCTCATCTTGGCAGCACAGAGGAAACATTTGAAAAGGGAAGGACTTGGAAGGGAGGGGAGCAGGTAGGAGGCTACTGCCCTGTTTCAGCCCATGCAGAGATAATCAGGAGATGGACTTGGTGACCAGGTAAATGTAGGAAATGTGAAGAGTGTAGATCTCTGGTTCAGGTACTGGTTAGAATCAGAATTGTGTCTTGAGACCCAGTATCCTGATACAGAGCCTGGTATTTTATCTATTACATATTGCCTTTCTTTATTGCCCCACTCCCCCCATCAATGTAGGGAAAAAATAAACATAATGTGGTAGAAAAATACAAAAATAAAGGACCACCAAAGTGATGGACTACCAGACTGTGCCATGATGATAGCTTATTGTGCAATAGCTTTCTTTTGTTTATATACAATTCATATGCTATCTACTCCTAGAGGAAAAATAATTATCCTGCACATTTATCTCCTAAAACTAATTTAGAATTTTACATGAGTTTTTAAGCTGAAAGAGAGGGAATGGTTGTACTGTATTTATTTTTTAGATTTATCTTCCCTGGTAATGGAATTGGGTAGGTTTTTAAAATTTATTATTTTCTGGAAACAACTAAGTACCCTGTGTGTAAAGTTTTAATATACTTCTTATACTGTACTCAAAATCAGAAAGCTGAAGTTTAAGTCCTCTCTCTCAGATATTTCCCCTGGCTATTTGGCCCGGGCATAGACTGCCCATCTTGACTTCTGCTTTCTCATTTATAAAGTAAGGATGATTCTTGGCATACTGACCTTCTGGGGTTATACTTAGAGGTAAAAGCTATTAATATAACATTATTATATTACAAAGGTCAGAAGTTGGTGAAAGAGAGAGGGTCTTCAAGTACATTTGTCTATTAGGTTTTCTCTTGATGGAAGCATTATTTGGATAACTTATGTTTCATAAATTAGAAATGTTTAAGTCCAGGCTTCTGACATCAACCCAATATGCAAAAAATCATTATTCTTAGTTGAAATCATGTTTGGAACCTTTTGAAGGGAGAAAAAATTCTTGCAGATCTCCAGTGCCAACATCTTGTTTTTTTTGAGACTGAGTTTCATTCTTGTTGCCCAGGCTGGAGTGCAATGGCATGGTCCTGGCTCACTGCAACTTCTGCCTCTGGGGTTCAAGCAGTTCTCCTTTCTCAGCCTCCCAAGTAACGGGAATTACAGCACGTGCCCCACTAATTGTTTTGTATTTTTAGTAGAGATGGGGTTTCACTATGTTGGCCAGGCTGCTCTCGAACTCCTGACCTCAGGTGATCTGCCCATCTTGGCCTCCCAAAGTTCTGGGATTACAGGTGTGAGCCACCATGCCTGGCCAACGTCATTTATTTATTTATTATTTTATTTAATTAATTAATTTATTTATTGAGATGGAGTCTCGCTCTGTTGCCAGGCTGGAGTGCAATGGCACAATCTTGGCTCACTGCAACCTCTGCCTCCTGGTTCAAGTGATTCTCCTGCCTCAGCCTCCCGAGTAGCTGGGACTACAAGTGTGCACCACCACGACCGGCTAATTTTTGTATTTTTAGTAGAGATGGGGTTTCACCATGTTGACCAGGATGGTCTGGTTGTCTTGACCTGGTGATCTGCCCACCTTGGCCTCCCAAGGTGCTGGGATTACAGGTGTGAACCACCATGCCCAGCCTATTTATTTTTATTATAGTACTTAAATATGTACTAACATATATACTCCTGATGCTTATAGCTCTCATACAACCACAAAGCCAAAACAGATTTTACAAAAGAAAAATAAACAAAACTACCCCCCAAAATCAATAACATGCACATTGACAACATTGATTTCATATGACTTGATATTATTTGCCTGAGACTAAATTCCCTCTTGCAGTATGGATATGTACTCGCTGCTGTGGAAAGTAATAACACCACTTTTTTCTAGTCAGGCTCTTATGGAATCTTGATATCACTTTGTCTTTCCTAGGCATGAACACATCATTTACATGTGAAGTCCTCTATTCTCATTGGTCTGTTATACACCATTGTGATTCTAAATACAAAACTCAATATTAGCACAGAAAGTGGTGGTGGGATTAGGCTGCATGAGGATCTGGATTTATTCTTTGTACACTCTTTGTAATGAAGGGCTATTCTTTCTCCTGTCACGGGTAGATATGGGGTTCCATAGCACCATGCACTGAGTGAAGCTCACTGCCTAAGTTTGACCATGCCTGTTCTTGTCCTCTTCAGTGAGATGAACTCGCTAGTCACAGACTTGGATGTGGCAATGTCAAATTGCTGTAGTATTTCTAAACACCTACCCTCATTTTCAGTACTTATGTAACCATGGGCAAGTAATAAACAGTTTCTTGACTGGCATGGTCCATGGTGCACATTTCAAATAGTACTGGTTTAAAATGTACTTAATATAGCTGGGGTTGGAGATAATGGTTCAGAAGGATAGGTTTGTGTGTGTATGTCTGTATACAAATTTACACACTGCTTTTAAGATATGCAAATGAAACATGGTTTGTTTCCCATCACTGCTTTTACCTTGCCTTCAAGTTCCCATTCTCACTGAGAAGGAAAACGTTTGATCTTGTCAATTAAGAACACGTTAGTCTCTAGTTTAAAAAGTCTTTCTGGATTCTCTAATTTCTCAACGTTTTTCCCTTCCTTTGTTCCCAAGATGACATTTGAGTGAAGGGGAAAGCTTAGTATCCTCATTGCCCTGGGTGAAGGGCATTGTATTCATTGTATGACCCTCACTGTGTTTACTGCTCTGGACTTGGCACATTTGTGGCTGGGCATTGTGCCCTGGTATCCACTGAAATGAGACTGTTCCTATTTGATCTTTTCAATGTTATCTTGGCAGCTCATTTGGACTTCCTGGACCTTGCCATTGTATCTAGTTGTGAGATCCCTGTGGTTCGTGACCTCCTACCAAGGCCTTTTCTAGGTACTAGTCCTACTGGCATTTCTGTATCTTTCTGTAGCCACAGAATGCTTAACTGTTTTCTCTGAATCATGATGGAGTTTGTGGGATCTTGGGAGGTGTCCTCAGCTCCACCTGTCTTAGTCACCTTCTGCAGATATTACACTCTGTGGTCCAATGCCATATTGAATGTGGCATGTGCCAAATAGGGGACCTTCATGCTAGATGATAAGGGTCATTAGCCACAATGTCCTCTAAATCCCTCAAAGATACACAGGTGTTAGCTTTTTTCTCTTTTTGTACTCATCAAGTTTTGATTCCTTGAAAAGTATCAGATGCTTACATTTGATCTTTTGCTCCTCCTTCCCTTTTTTCTCTTTCTCTGCTGTTCCATATATGAAGTGGTTTATGTGTCTTGAAAACTTAAAACTGTAAGGGGCAGGGATCAGGAGGGTGACTGTATGATAAAGGAATAGTGTGAAAGAAGAGTCCTATTCCTTTATCAGGTGGACTCTTCTCCCTAAGATTTGAACATCAGTAAAGAAAAAGAGAGAGAAGTAGTCAAACAGCTTAGAGATGACGTAGCTTGAGGCTGGCAAGTAGTTTTGACCAGCAACTTCTACTAGTCTTCTTTGCATATAAACTTTTCTCATTTAATAGTTTTACTAGAAATCTGCCCTTTGTATTTCATTGGCAAATGTGTGAACACAAGAACCAACATATTTCTTCTTATAGTCAGTATTATAATTGCAATGAGAATTTACTGTTAGATGTTGATGTATTGTTAAGGTGTACTTTGTATTTTGAATAAAGACGTTTAGAATAGATCACTAGATATACTCAAAATTTCTTGTGTGAATTTATGTCAGAATTAATAAATCTCTTTTTACTGTTGAAGTGTTTCTTTTTCACTTTCATTTATTGTCTGAATATAGACAATTGAAAATCTGATATACAGTTTGACATCACAAATTACTAGGATTTATGTCTTTTTAAGGCACAGTTAATCATTTGAGAAAGGTACTGAATGTAGTTTTCACGTGTTGATATATTATAAAAACAATGATGATAAAGCAGTAAAAATAACACAGGACTGGGATAGGTATTTAATTCTTTATTATGGCATATAATCTGTGAATGGTTTCCTTATTTCATATCTTCTGATGTCTAATATTTTATCTCCTGTTACTGATACTCACAAATTCTATTGCAAACCTCTGAGAGGAATACACTAATATCCTCATGAAATCAAACTTAGTTATAAGGAATTTTACATTTTCCTCTTCGTGTCAGGATTGTTGACTAAAAAAAAGTGGCATTTAGAATTACATTTTTCAGATGAATTCAAGTGTTTCTTTTTACATGTATAATTTTCTAGTATGTGCAGAGCACATTTTCATTAAATGGAAACCCTGAATATAAATTTAGTTTCTTTGTTACCATTTCACATTTCCCCCCTATAATTTTAGTTATGAGAATGAAAATTTGCCAGGCTAGAATCAGACACCTGTAGTGCTGCATCTGCTGAGAAAGCACCTCATCTGGCTTTGTTAGTGAGCCTGAATGCTGATATACATATAAGAGTCCTGCCACCAAAGGGTAGCCCTGTTTTTTTTTTTTTTTTTTTTTTTGTTGTTGTTGTTATTGCTCACAGTCATATAAAATGATGAGAATAGCATTGGCTCTATACTCAGTGACTTCATTTACTCAGACCCTTACCCTCCCAGAGCCTAATGATCATACTGAAAAAAGAAGGAAGGGAAGTGTATTAATCTGCCCAGGTTTCCACAGTAAAATACTATATGTTTAAACAACAGAAGTTTATTTTTTTTACATTCTTGGAGGCTAGACATTCATAATCAAGGTGCCAGCATTGCTGGTTTCTGGAGGGCTTTGTCTTTGGGTTGCAGATATTTATCTTCTTACTGTGTGCTCACATGACTTTTTTGTTGGTACGTGTAGTGCAGAGGGAGTGGGGAGGGGAGCGAAAGCCCTCTGGTGTCTCTTCTTATAAGGACACTAATCCTGTTGGATCAGGGCACACCCTTGTGACTTCATTTAGCCTTAATTACTTCCTTAGAGACCTTTAGTCTCCAAATGCAACCACACAGGGGGTTAGGGAATCAATGTATGAATTTGGGGGCCACATAAACATTCAGTCCATAACAGGAAGATTATTTAATGGCATATGTAATGTCCTGTAAATTTCATCTCTCAGTGTTTAGAAATTGATCCTTTTGAACAGGTGATGATGGGCTCGTTTTAAAAATATAGCTTCCAAAATTTTGGGGGAGAGTTTTCCCCTTGAGTGTCTGTGTCTTCTCCATTCATGTTGGGCAGGCTTGTGGCTGATTAACCAATAGAAAATGCTGGAGGTGACACGTATGACTTCTGAGGCTGGTATGCAGAAGTCTATGCAGCTTCCTCTTTGCTAGCTGGAACACTTGTTCCTGGAATCCTGAGCCACCCTGTGGCTCTGATACTTCCAACTACACTGAAGCCATAATGCTGTGAGGAAGCCCGTTCACATGGAGATGACATGTATAGGTGCTCTGGTTGACAGTCCTGGTCTTACAATTTTCCCAGTCCAGGCGCCAGGCACCAGACACCAGACACCAGACATCAGACATGTGGTTAAATGAGTTTTCAAATGATGTTAAGCCCCAGTTGTTGAGTCACCCCAAGCTTTGAGTCTTCATAGCTAAGGCCCCAGACATCATGCAATAAATGCTAGACATGTTCACTGTGTACTCTCTGAATTCATGACCTATGGAATTTATATGCAAAATGAAATGATTCTTAAAAGGAAGCTATGTTTTGGGATAATTTGTTACACAGCAAGAGTAACTGGAGGAGACATGGTATGGCTCCTTTTTGGATCCCTTATCCCCCACTTCTATACTGTCAAGAACTCATTATCTCTTATCAGCAAAATCCCTTATATCCTCAGCTTCTTCTATTAAGTTCTCTTCACATTCTTGCTGTAATTGAAACTTAGGTCCCCCGTAGAGAGATAATTATTGGTGATTTCAACATTCACATGAATTGGCCTCCCAATTTCTTGGTTTCTCAGTTCTGTGCTGTCCTGTCATTCAGTTATTATATCTGGCTATACCTGGACTCCTCACTTCTGTAGCCACACACCAGCTGTTCTCAAAATGTGGTCCAGTGGCTTCTTGGGGTCTCTAAAATGCTTTCAGAAGATGTGTGAAACCAAAACTATTCTCCTAATAATATAAAAACACTATTTGCCTTTTCGACTTTTATTCTGTTATGAGTGCACACTAGTTTTTCAGAGGCCACTAAAGGAATTTGTGCTTGTATACTATTGCATTTAAAATTTTTCTGTCTTAATTTCTAATATGGTAAATATTAATAGGCATGACCAAAAACTTTTGGGAGTCCTCAGTAACTTGTAACAATGTAAAGCAGTCCTGAGACCAAAATGACTGAGAGCTGCTGTTCTAGACTTTGCCGTTACTAATAACTGCAACCCTGTCTTGTACCATTTTCAAGCATCCTGTTCTTATTTCACTTAGAAAGTAGAAGAAATTAGAAGACAACTGCTGCTTCACCTGTGGCCACATTGTCTTCACTGCTGTGAAGCTGAACGGTGTGCTCTTATCCAAGGTTAACCCTCCACTGGTGCACCACATGCCGTTCCCTCCTGCCCACTCCAGGACTGGATCCAGTGTTTTCTCCCCTCTCTCCAGCATGACCAGGGCCTCCTCCTCTATTGGATTATTTCCAGCATACAAACATGAAGTTATTTCACCTACTTTAAAAAACAGGCTTCTCTTTATCCACACTTTTTCTAGTTACTGGTCCAGTTTTCTGCTTCCCTTAATAGCAAAATCCCATGAGAGATTTGCCTGTATTAACTCCATAGTAGTTCTTATTTTCTCTTAAACCAAGTCCAATCAGGTTTTTGTGGCCTATCCTATTTCTTATGATGAGAACCATTGACCTCTACATTGGTAAACCTCGTAGCCAATTTCCAATCACCTTTTTTTCTTGACTAGCAGGCAGCGTTTGAGATAATTAGTCCCCTGCTGGAAGTACTTTATTCATTTGGCCTCTGGTCTATCACATTATCCTGCTTTTCCTCCTCCTTACTGTCCATTCCCTCTTGGTTTCTGTTGGTGTTTCTTTCCTCATGCCCCTACATATTGGAATACTATAAAGTTTGGTCTTTTTTTTTTTTTTTTGATATGAAGTCTTGCTCTGTTGCCCAGTCTGGAGTATAGTAGCATAACCTTGGCTTACTGCAACCTCTGCCTCCCGGGTTCAAGTGATTCTTCTGCCTCAGCCTCCAGAGTAACTGGGATTACAGGTGCGTGCCACCACAGCTGACTAATTTTTATACTTTTAGTAGAGATGGGGTTTCGTCATGTTGGCCAGGCTGGTCTTGAACTACTGGCCTCAAGTGATCATGCCACTTTGGCCTCTCAAACAGAAGGCCACTGTGGCCACTGTGCCTGGCCCCCAGCTCTAGTTTTTTTTTTTTTTTTTTTTTTAATAGCAGCACATGTCAAACTTTATTTTACTCATTATTTGTATTTTATATATGCCTGCTGTTTGTCGTTAGTGGAAGCCACTTGAGGGCAGGAATTTTTATCTGTTTTGTTACTGCTGTATCCCCAATACACAGAAGAGTACTTGGCTTGTAGTAGGTGCTTAGTAAATATCTGTTAAATAAATTAAGTCTCTCAGGTTGTGTTACTAAGAGTGTAAGAGAAATGATTTGCAGATGATGATACAGTTGTGTTCACATTTAAGATTTCCGGTGCTTTCAGGGTTTACATTTGAGCTTTAAGCATCTTGATTCCAGGGGAAAAATAATCAGGAACAATTTAAATTCCATATCTTGCCTGGTCTCCCCATTGTGGATGAAGAAGAATTGGAGACCTAAATAAACTTTACCTCCTCTCCCCTCACAAATAGGTAGAAAGCGAATTTCTCTTTCACCACTTGCAATCTATAGAGTGGTCCTTGAAAACTGCCCTTTAATGTCTAAAATTTCAAATTATGTCTGCTAAAATATACCTCTGTTGAGGATACACATGATCTTTTCTCTTTTCTTTTTTTTTCTTGAGATGGAGTCTCTGTCATTCAGGCTGGAGTACAGTGGCACGATCTCAGATCAGTGCAACCTCTGACTCTGGGTTCAAGTGATTCTCCTGCCTCAGCCTCCCGAGTAGCTGGGATTACAGGCACTCACCACAATGCCTGGCTAATTTTTGTATTTTTTTTTAAGTAGAGATGGGGTTCTGCCATGTTGGTCTTGAACTACTGACCTCAGGTGATCCATCCGCCTCAGCCTCCCAAAGTGCTGGGATTACAGGCATGAGCCACCATGCCCGGCCTGAGGATACACACGATGTTTTAAAGCAGAAAAACAGTAGCAGAATGTTTTACAGTGACAATCTATGTCTTGATATTTATTCTGATATATGATTTTTGTGTTGGCAATTGTGTCATAATCTTATTTGTGTCCACATTGCCTGCTGTGTTGCAAGACATGGTACAGATGTTTAATATTTGTTAAGTGAATGAATAAATGGGATACAATGAATTTACATTTTGAAAAATAAGACAGGAAAGAGATACTCCGTATTTCTGTATTTCCAAGGTATCTGCTTCATTTCTCTCCTTATCCCCTAGCTTTGTAATATCAGAAAAACAATTTTATGACTCTACTACATTTTAAAAAATGCCTGGCACAGTAGTCCTCAGGCATTCATTAAGTACTTGTTGACTGAATAAGCTAAGACCGCCTTCCTCCTGCAGAATGTTTAACCTAAGGAAGACTCCTGAATGAATCAAAGACCCCTCATGAATTCCTCATCATGGAACTAGTCAATTAGACTTGTGATATATGCAGTGGATGAAGAATGAATATTCACTGATATAAATTTTTCCTTCTGTTATGGGAAAATAATCTAGGAGACTTGATTTTAAGATACAGATTTGGGCTTTAAGAATCTGAGTTGGATTCTAAGCTTTACTCCTACACTAAGTGGCTCTGGAGATTTAAACATACTATTTGATTTCTCAAGTTCTTCTTTCGTAAAATAACCATAGTAATACCTACTCTTCAGGTTTGTTATAAGGATTTTGAGAGCATCTATAAAAATACCTGTCAAGAGTGGGCTACCAGGAATGATAGTTAAATATAGAATAGTAAAATTTAGACAATAATGTAATTATGAGATTTTATACAAAAAATTGTTCAGGTTTTCATGTTATTACAGGTGACGCAGTTACTTCATGTCATCTTAGAAGGTGAGTTCCAGGGTGTTTGGGGATCCCTGTGTCTCATGAAGACAGTTGGGTGAGGGGGATGTTTGCCAGTTTCTCATGCTAAAATAAATATTTGGTAACATAATAACTACTTGTTAAAAATATTTGAAAAAATAATTGTGAATATAACCCAGAAACTTATTTGGCTAATCTGTGTCAGACTTAGGGCCTCCAAACTTGTCATAGAATAATACATACTGGGATAAAAGGATTGATTTTAAAGCCTATGCCTCCATTTGTTTTGTTTGTGATATCTGGTTCAGGCTGACATTAGACTCTTAAGTCACAGTTTTCCAGTTCTCTTCCAGTCAGTGACTTCATTTGATGAACAGCTTTGTGCAATGTGAGGCTTCCAATATATGTTAAATCAAGACAATAAAGATACTAACTAAGCTCTTTCAGTGTAGAGAACCTGCAAAGATGTGATGATTTGGATTTTATTTCAACAGTTCAACTAATAGCTTATGAATAAAAACAAAACAAAACAAAACAAAACAAAAAACAGCAAAGCTACTTTCTGATCTGAGGTTGTGGCAAACCTAACCTGGGATCTGAGGGGATGCGTTTTGCCAGCTCAGATCTCCTCTGCTACCGGAACCTTGCATTATTTATAACCATTAGGAGCTCTCTGGCTTCCACTCCACTCACGACTAGCTTTACCTCTTTGACCCCCTTGTGTTATTGTCTTGCCCAGTTCAGCTGAGTCTTTCAACACAAAACATACAGGGAACCCCTTCCTGGGTAACTTGCTTTGTCACTGAGGTGACAAAGCTAATGGCTCCTTTCACTTGATATTCAGTCTCAGTGACAGTAAGATTATGGAATCTTCTGCCAGAGTGCTAATCTACATGGGTGCTACACATCTCTGAAAAAAATTAGGAACATGGTGCTAGTTAATTCAAGTCTTCATGTATAACTCCTTCTATTATAGTGGACATTAAAAAAAAAATTCCTCTGCAAAGTGTATTGGCCCTGCCTCTAGTAGATGAATGTTGAACAAGTAGCCTGCCTAGGAAGCAAGTGATTAGCATCTGTGGGCATCCCACAGGCTGTGGCCCAGCCCCAATCTTGGTGATTAGGATTGATGTTGCTGCCAAGTCCCTCCATTTAATGTTCAGGATCTGCCTATGTTCCTGGTTTCTGGTACATGATTTTTCGGGATGCTGACATTTATTTCTTGCCCACACTACCATATAGCCTAACATCCTTGGATGTCTTCTGCTTGTCTGTCTCTCCCCCATTGTTCTTTTACTGTATCCCAAGTGCATGCTTTGTCCAGTATCTGCCTATGTCTCCGGTCACTGATTTTAGCTTTTTACTAGGTCCTGACATTCCTCTATTTTCCTCTTACCTGTCTAGAAATGCCAGACAAACTCTGACCTTAGCTTCTGTGAAAACTGGTACCTGCAGAATTCCTCGGTGTTTGTTTATATATGAAAGTTCACTGTGCCTCTGGATTGTGGGTGAGTTGAGGAAAAGGGACAAAGCAGTGTGCAGTAGTTGCAAAATTTATTTGACTGTAGGATGTCTTTGCCACTGGAGCATCTTGTAGGGAAACGTAGTTCAGAACACACGTGGAGAAATGCTGTCAAATAGAGTAGTAGTGATATTTGGGACTTGAAAAAAATCTTAAGAGCGGGTATAATTCCCTCAACAACAGAAGAACATCAGTGCTTTAGAATGTTTGATTTTGAATTTTCTTGATGTTTTCTCTGTGGTTCTGCAGTGTTACTCTAATTAAAATCTTTCCTCTCAACTCCGATGTGTATGTACAGACTTTGCTGTTCCTGATAGCTCTTTTCTCTCCAATTGAGCAAGTTCGGCATTTATTGAGGCCCTACTACATGTCATATGCTGTTCTAGTTGCTGGAAATATAAATAGGAATATGGTAGGCCTGCTCTTAAACAATGAATTACAGTATAAAATGAGCCTTTTATAAAGCTGGTCCTATGTCAAGCCAGTTATTTTGTTTTCCTTCATTTCAGGCCTAAGAGGGCTTTATTCTCTTTACACTCCAAATAATAAAGAATTCCCTTAGGGTAAAGAAGGAATTTCTGAGCATGTTATAAAAAAATAGAAAATAGGATAAGTTGCATGAAAATTTAATATTTCCATACATCAAAACCTACCATAAACAAAATTAAAAGACAAATAGTAAACTTGGAAGAACATTTGCAACATACAAGACAAAGTTTAATATCATAATAAAATAAGCACATAGTAGCTTTTAATAAATCATTACAGAATGAATGAATACATATATGAATTCAAAGCAATGAAAAAATCACCCCAGTAGAAAAAAAGGAAAAAGATGTGAACATTTGACATAGGTCAAGTTGCAAAAAAAAAAAAAAAAGAGAGAAAAGAAAATACACACAAAAGCAAAGAAATGAGAAATGCCAATTAAAACAAAATGAATTTTTTTAACCAATTATTTATTAATTTGACAAATACTAAGCACCTATTATCACCATACTGTTAATTGTTTTACAAATTATGTTCTTTCACTTAATTTAAGAACAGTTCATCTCAAATAGGTATTTTTATTCTCATTTTATCAATGAGCAAAGGGCTTAAATAAGTTAAATCTCTTTTTTTTTTAATTTTACTTTAAGTTCTGGGATACATGTGCAGAACATACAGGTTTGTTACATAGATATACATGTGCCATGGTGGTTTGCTATATCTATCAACCCATCATCTAGGTTTTAAGCCCTGCGTGCATTAAGTATTTGTCCTAATGCTCTCCCTCCCCTTGACGCCTTCCCCACTGACAGGCCCCAGCATGTGATGTTCCCCTCCCTCTGTCCATGTGTTCTCATTGTTCAACTCGTACTTGTGAGTGAGAACATGCAGTGTTTGGTTTTCTGTTCCTGTGTTAGTTTGCAGAGAATGATGGCATGCAGCTTTATCCATGGCCCTGCAAATGACATGAACTTATTCTTTTTTATGGCTGCATAGTATTCCATGATGTATATGTGCCAAAAGAAGCTAAGTCTTAGAGTTAAGATGTTGGAGGCAAGATTTGGGTTCAGACCTGTTCTCAAAATCTATGGTTTTACCTCCTATGATATTCTCTTAGCATGAAAAATATCATGAAGGATATTTGATTATGTGGCAAATTGTTTATGAAACAGAATTAAGTAAAAACAATTATAAAACAGTATGCACATATGATCCCATATATGTTCAAGTGTGGTTTATGATGCTCAGTGCAATAGCTTGTGTCTGTAATCCCAGCACTTATAAGGCCAAGGTGACAGGATTGCTTGAGGCCAGGAGTTGAGATCAGCCTGGGCAATATAGTGAGACCCTGTCTCTACAAAAAATAAAAAAAATTAGCCAGGTGTATGAGTACATGCCTGTACTAGTACATTTCATGCTGCTGATAAAGACATGCGTGAGACTGAGAAGAACAAGAAATTTAATGGACTTACAGTTCCACATGATTGGGGAGGCCTCACAATCATGGTGAGAAGCAAGTCACATCTAACATGGATGGTGGCAAGCAAAGAGAGAGTTTGTGCAGGGAAGCTCCCATTTCAAAACTGTTAGATACCATGAGACTTATTCACAAGAGCAGCATGGGAAAGACCCACCCTGATGATTCAATTACCTCCCTCCAGATTTCTCCCATGACACATGGGAATTGTGGGAGTTACAACTCAGGATGAGATTTGGGTGGGGACACAGCCAAACTATATCAGTGCCTTTAGTCCCAGCTATTTGGGAGCTGAGGTGGAAGGATTGCTGAAGCCTGGGTGGCCGAGGCTGCAGCGAGCCATGATTGAGCAACTGCACTCCAGCCTTCATGATAGAGCAGTATTTCATCTCTAAAATAAAAGTATGTATATTTATATATATCTCTCTATATATCTGTGTATATATATGTGTCTCTCTATAGACATATATGTGTGTCTCTCTCTCTATATGTCTCTATATATAGATGCATATATATGTCTATATATATATGTCCATATATAGAGGGACACATATATATGTCTATATATAGAGACATGTATAGAGACAAAATTTGTCTCTATATATAATATATAATATATAAATATTTATATATATAAATATATAAATATTTATATATATATAAATATATAAATATATAAATATTTATAAATATATATAACATAAAGTTATATATTATATATATTATATATAATTTTATCTATATATGTAAATATATACGTAAAAATTTAAAAAATGGTATATGCATAGAGCAAAATTTGCAAGATGTGTGCTAAAGTGTGAATGGTGTATATTCTGTGACTTTTGAGAGTTTGGCTTTCTTTTTCTTCCTAATCTGTACTTTCTAATTTTTCTACAATGTATATGTTGTTATAAGCAACAATATTTTAAAAATCTGATCACGTTTGTGTGTGTGTGTGTGTGTGTGATGTGAGTGTATGTAAACATGACAGTATTTTGAAATTTATATGAAAGGGTTAACAGGAATAATTTTTTTTCCCAAAATAAGACTAAAGGGAACTGCATCCAGGGAATAGAACAGTGTGTTCTGTGTGTCCAGGGAATGCAGAGTGAATAAATACATTGATAAACGATATGACCAGGTGACTAAGAACCACAAATATAGATGTCTAGCAATTCAGGACTTACAAATAAAATCACATGAGATAACTGTTTTTTACTTATGTGATTAGAAAAGCTTTATAAAAAAGAGACTGTTCAGTGCTTTTACAAGGTGTGGTGAAACAGGTACTGCTTTGGAGAAAGCAATTTGATGATAGGTATAGGATGTCTTAAAATTGTTTATATAAACTATGACTCAGTAATTCAACTTCTGGAACTTGATATCAAGTAAATAATCCTAAATACTGAAAAAGCTTTTCCACAAAGATATAATATGGCATTGCCCATAACTGTGAAAAAATAGAAAGCAACTTAAATGTGCAGTGCTTTGGTCATGGGGTAATGGCAATCAGTAATCATTTACCAGATTTATTAGTTATTCAACAAATATTAATTGAGTGCCTAAACTGTGCAGGCATTGTTTTGGGTGCTGAGGTGGCAGCAGTGAACAAAATAGACAATATCTCTCCCCCAAATGATATTAAAAAAAATTGCACAACATGGGAAATGCTGACTTTTTAAATGTTGGGTATAAAAAGTAGAATGTTAAATTTTATATACACAATATATATATATATATACACAATTTAACATTCTACTTCTTTTAGGCATATATATATATATATATATATATATATATATATATATACCTCAACTGTGTGAAATGAAACAGAAAAAAGCTTGAAAGGAAATACATGAAAATATTAAGTTATCTTGCAGTTGGATTGTGGATAAATTTTTTACAAAACATTATTTTTTGCTGTGTCCCAAATTTTCTATAATAATAATGTTTTTTTAAGTTAGAAAAGCGAACATTAAACTTAATTGCCATTATTTATTATATGTTTGCAACGTTCTCTTTTAATAGGAAAATTGGAACTTATGTCCAAACAATGATGACAATTTAATATAATTAAAACTACTAGAATTTGTGATTTTATTGACTGTCTAAAACGTCTTTGGTTTTACTAATATGTTTAAAACCATCAAGACGCTGCTTTCATTAAAACACTTCTATAGTAAATGGTAATTGTGTATTGAACAGATAGAAACTTATACTCAACAGATCAAAAAGTCCAACACAATGTCAGTTTGATTAGGTAAACACAAATTTAATAGCCCAGAAATCCTTTAGACTTCTTATTTTACATGCCATAAAGAGTACAATAATATAATTCAAGTTCTAAAAATGGCTATGTAGGATAATAGTGCTTTTTTCCCTTTTCCTCTTTTAAAGTAGGAGGAGGGAATATGAATTTCCACTGAAGCACTATTTTCTAGAGTGAAGGATCCCACCACTGTGATTCTAAGTAAACTTTAATTATGTTTCATACTTACGTGTAAATTTATTTTGTGTAATTGGGTTGTGTTTTGAAATGTTTTAGATAGATTTTCTTAAGTTTGGGGATTGTTTTTATGCTTTGTGCTTGAAAATCGGTTTGAATTAAAAATAAAGATATTTTAATTTAAAGTTAGAAAAGATTTCAGTAACAGCTTAAAATGTTGAACACAGGTCAGAAAGTTTTGTTTTGATCGTGTCAGAGGTTATGATTATGTTCTATGTAAATATACTGTGAGTTTTAAAATCCAGGGCTCAAAATTATTAAGATTAACATGAAATTCAGTCATGTCATAGTTACTAATAGAACAAAAAGCCCATCTAGAGAACTGAAGCAATGTCAGGAATCTTGTATGGAATGGAATCCTTGTGAATTAGGTACTATCAAAATCATTTTTTTCACATGAGACAGGATCATGGAGATCTTTGGATTTTCCTAAGGTCATGTGGCAGGCAGAGGGGAGGGCTGTGAATGGAACTTCCTGCCTGTAGCAGCTGCCACCCTTTGCTTCAAATGACACAGGCTTCTGCCTGCTCCATAGGGGCAGGAGGTGAAGAATTATTGACTTTGACTTTGAGGCTGAACTCAGTTGGGAAGTGGAGGTCAACTGAAGAAGGCTCAGGTTGTTTCCTTTCCAGTTTTATCAGAAAATAAAATGACAGCTGTATTCTCTGTGAGATGCTCTTCTCTTTAAGGTGCTTAGTAAAGCCAGTCTCATCTCACTATTTTGATGATGTGCTTCAGACATCAAAATTTGCACCCCGAAATTGGGAAGATTTGTTCTGTGTTTCAGGTGAATTTTCTTCTTCTAAGGCATCCGCCTCTTCAGGCCCAGCCAGTGTAGGTGCAGTCAGTCTCTTTAACTGTTGCGGGTCTCATCACCCTCATGGCATGTGATCAAAGTGTTGACAACCCTGGCCCTGTCACCAGCATATGACTGGTGTTGGTGATGATGGACAAAACCCTTAAGTCAGTTTGAGGTTTACCGTGTGCCAGCCCAGCTTCCAGAGTGATCTGGACTGCCCCACTGCCACTTCGAGCATCTTTTTGTTCAGTCTTTTTCTTAAGGTAGCTACAACTGGGTTGAAACTTAAGGGGAATTCCTTAGTGTGCTCAGAATCCCATTAAGTCTCAAACTGGCTTACTCAGGTATTTACTCTCAGTGTATCCTTTGCCTTCCTGTGGCTCAGACAGTGTGCAAGTGACTTTCTTTCCCATCCATGAACTAAAGAGAAAGACATGTCCTTCATTATGCCCTTACAGGAAAGCTGCCTTCTATAACAGACATGCTATTGGGTTGGAGGAACAACACAGCACAGATTTTCTTGAGTAATAAATACAGCATTTCCGGCTAATTTATTTGAGCTGTAAATAGCAGGGTGATCAGGATTTTCCTGCTTTCTTAAAACTCAGCAAAAGTTCATGTAGAATTTCTCTCTATATCTGTGTCTCCCTCCCTCCCTATCCTTATTCCTATTTCTTTACCTGACACTGAATCAACAGGATTTTGCCAACTAATTAATTTGAAGAAAAAAGATCAGAGAATAAAGTTGCCCATTCTTCCCAGTTTAAACACATCTTGATAATTTTTTTTCTAAACATGATTTTGAATCCCATCTCCACTGTGCTGTCTTATGTTGAGCTCAAGTAGGATTGAATGCATACACTCTGGAGATGGCCTGCTTCCATTCAAATCTTGGCTCTGCCATTTATTCGCTGTGCGAACTTAGGTGCATCTTTTACTGTCTCTGTGTCTCAGTTTGCTAATGTGTAAAATGGAGATTAGTGATCATACCTTCCTTGTTGGGTTATTGTGAGAATTAAATGAACTAACATACATAAAGCATTCTGTGCACAGTTAAGTACTTGACAAGAATTACTATAGTGGCTGGCCATTTCAGTCTCTCTCCTTCTGGATTAGTACATTGCAAAAGCATTAAAAAACATATACCCAGAGCACAGATTTTGTACAATTCTTCGAAGTTTTTTTTCTTGATGTAGAACAGTATATGACAGGACTCTGGATTAGAATGTGTTTAAATTCTAAAACAGAAACATTATGACAGTCACTAGAGGAGAATTAGAAGTAGCTGGTGTCAGCTTGAGCACAGCATAATGAGATAAAAAGCAATTGTGATACATAATACACCCTGGGAATCAACAGGAATTTTATAGTAATTATGATTATGACAACAGTTGTACTAGATTTTCGCAGTAGCTTTTTCTTTCAAAGATTTTTAAGCGAAATATAGAGCCACTTAGAAAAACCTGTAAGAAATTTTTTTTAGCACTTTTATTTTCTATAGAAGGTGAGAGTAAGCAAGAAAATGTTTGAGTAGTTTCCCCAGGGAATAATAGCAGATCAATAACTGGTAAATCCAAGCAGCTTAATTTCTGATTTGCTTCTTTAGTATCTACAAATCCTAGTTCTCTCAAGATGGGAGCAATTTGCATATTAAATTTAGGGGAAAAAGTTCTTGGTATTAAATCCCTTAGGTGAATGTAACATGATTTTCTTCTGCAAAAATATTTAACTGGTGGAAGAAATGACCCTTCTCCTCTATATCCCCCCAGGAATGAACTGGTGGAAATATCTCTTGGGAGAAATTGAAAGCATTATTAGCTTTTCTCTAAGCATTAGTGTGGTTTTCCAGTTCTTTTATAACTGAATGTTCAGAATTAATAGGCAAATATCTTAAGATTAAAATTCATGGCTGTATTATAAAAGGTTCTCTCAGGGTCAGCTTTACCCATGGGTGGAATGGGCCCTAGATAAGTTATTTCAATTCAGCGGCTGAGAAATGCCTTTGGATTTCCTCCAAATAGCTTCTTTATCTATTCACTGTTTGAAATTGCACATTAGAGATTCTCCTTTTTTAAAAATAAACTTCAAGTTTCAAATCTTCTGTACAAATGCAAATATCCCAGCATAACTAAGAATATTGAGTAACCTGTTAGTATTGTGCAGTAACTTAATGTGTTAGTGAGTTTATAAACTTTTTTTGTGGATTATGGGGTTTTCCTCTGGCTTTAAATAGTACTGATAAGGGAGAGAGCAACATCAGTCTTGGTTATTGGGAGAAGGGGTGGGAGAAGAAGAAGATGATGCCCCAACTGTGAGAATGGGGGGTATAGAAGAAAATCTGGGTGATAGAAGCCAAATGCCACATAATTATCTCTTTTGCTGTGGGATAGGCCTTCTTTCTTAATCTTTGAGAAAGTGAGGGAAAAAATCTTTGACTTTATAGCTGAAGACTTTTGGTTGTATCTTTAAGAGAAGCTGATATATTTTGCTTTTGGTTAAGAGTTGTAGATCACTTTTGTGGTCTCAGAAGGAAAACGGTATTTGGGAACTGAACGGTTATAGTTTTAATGAAACTGGGAAGATTTTCAGATGCTTCTCAAGTCTTAAAACAGACTTTAGGACTTTTTCCAGAGTTTAGCCATTCCTCCTATCAGCAGGCTCCAGAAGATAATTCTGTGTAATAAAGATGAATACTCAATTCATGGCTTTCGGGAGGATGAAAACCAAAGGAAGAGTAGGTACTACATCAATTTCAACAATGGCAATAGAACTGCGAGGGCTCCCCAGAGGATCTTACGCTTGCCTGCAATCCTTCGCACCTGCAGAGCCAGCCTTGGCCTTTGTCAGTGAACAGCACACACCTGTCAGCCCTTATCTACCCATACTCTCCAGGCCATTTAGAGCCAGTGCTGCAGGCAGATGGCACCACCTGGGATCCTTTGTCATTCCCAATTGTGCTGTCATGTGGACAGGTCCATTTGTCCCATGTGAAGCTCTTCTCTGCTTACTCAGTTGCAACTTGCAAGGAAGATGTATTATGCTCCCGTTCCTCTGGACACTCATACTTAGAATCTAACCCTTGTGCTTAACTCTGTCCCAGCTCCCACTGCTCTGGCTTTGCTCTTGTCCTGATGGCTCACAGTCATGATACACATCCATCCATCAGAGCTGTTCCTTCAGTCTCTGCTTCTAATCTGGTCCTGTTCTAATTGTTCTCACTGCTAAATTGTCCTCAGTCCTGGCCTCATGATGATTGGCAACCTGGCCTTCTAGCAGAGCTGTGTTTCTAAAGATTAAAAATGTAAAGATATTTAATTTCAAACACCAGGCAAGAGACTGAATATTTAGGATGCATAAACAATAAGACATGAAGAAATTAAGAAAAAAAAATGCCTGGAAGAGAAATAAAGATATTTGTATCCTGTGAGTTGAAATAGAATGAAATTACAGGATTTTGGGATATCCTTTGACCTTCTGCTGAAGAAGATACGAAAAGAGATTGTGGAAAATTTCATACTTCAAAGCTGCTTTATTTTATTACCTTCTATAAAAAAAGAGGTTGCATTTTATGATGGCTTCATGAGCAAAACCCAGTCTTATAAGCATATGCCTACAAAATCAGTAGGCAATTGTCTTAGTTCATTTTCTGTTGCTATAAAAGACTCCCTAACCTGAGTAATTTATAAAGAAAAGAAATGTACTTGGCTCACAGTTCTGGAGACTGGGCTGTTCAAGTTGGAGAGGCTGCATCTGGTGAGAGTCATCCCACGAGAGAAGGTATCACATGGTGACAGTGCACTAGATGAGAGAGGAAAGGGAACTGAATGCATCCTGTTTATCAGGAACCCACCCCTGCAATAACTCAGTCCTGCTGTAACAGCACTAATTCATTCATGAGGGTGAGGCCCTATGGCCTAATCTGCCCTTGAAGGCCCCACCTCTTGATACTGTTACAATGGGGATTAAGTCTCTAACATAAAATTTGGGAGATGCATTCCCAAATTCCCAAACCATAGCAGCAATAAATGAATAATCATATAGTTAACATTACTGTAGGTTTGTATATGCCCACAAGGAACTTACAGCCTACACAAATGTAGCATTAAAACATGTGAAACAGTTAATTTTCTAATTACAAGTCTTTTTTTTTTTTTTTTTTGCTGTGGCTTTTCTTTCATAACATTTCTTCTAAAAGGGAACCCCCCCCCAAAAAAAAAGTTGTCAAATTTATTTGCAAAACTTCGAAGTGGGTCTAGAGTGATACCAAGACATACTTGTCTGCTAGATAAACTACTTTGAGGCATTTACTGATGTCTGATTTTGCTGAGGATCACCCACTCTTTTTTTTTTTAATCAAAGAAGTTTGAGGAAATTATGTCTTCCTTTCTATCTCCTATGTAGTTGAAATTAGAGGAAGCCAAGTGCATTTGATTTAATAGTGTAGTAATGATGATGATTATAAATAATAATAAAAGCAACTGTAGTACAGTTCTCCAGAGAAACAGAACCTTCTCTTTCTTTCTCTCGCTTCATATAAATATGCATACACACACACACACACACACACACACAGATTGGTTTTAAGGAAGTAGTTTACAGGATAGATTATGGAGATGAGTCCAAAAATCCAATAGGGCAGGCCTGAGGCTGGACACTCAGGGAAGAGCTGAAGTCTGAGTCCAAAAGCAGTTTGCTGGCGGAATTCCCTCTTGCTTTTTGGGGAGGTCAATTTTTGTTCCATTATTACCTATAACTGATTAGATGAGGCCCACTCACATCAGGGAGGGTAATATGCTTTACTCAGTCCACCAATTTAAATGCAAATCTCAGCTCCCCAAAAAACACCTTCATAGAAACATCCCTGAATATGTTTGACCAAGTTGTGGTCCAGCCGGATTGACTCAGAGCTAACCATGACAGTAACCAACCTTTACTGAGCACATTCTGACTGCCAGGTCCTGTGCGACATTCCTTCTGAACATCAATCACTTCATTCAGTTTTCTTATTATCTCTGTCAGCTGGGTGTCTCCATTCCCCAGCTGAGGAAACTTTAGGAATGAAGTGGATTTGTTACCTACTGAAGATCACACAGGAAGGAAGTGTGGGGCTGGTATTCTTGTTTCTTACATTCCTGTCTAAACTTGTAAACGACAAGTTGCTGAGCACTGTTGGGGGCGACCCATGAAGGGACACCTACGTCGAGTCTCAAAGAACTCTCTGTGACTGCAAGTTGTTTATTTACTGAACCCGTGGCTTATTTCCACTATAGTGTTTTTAATAGGGATTTATGTCTTTGTGGGAAGAATTAGGACAAGGCCAGAATGATCACTTGAAAATGTTATTGTTAGACTAAGAAACATAAATTAAAATATATGTACTTTGTGTGTCTGAGGTTGAGACAGATGCTTTCTCCTATTGAGTGGAGGATTATTCCAGAAACTTGCTGGAGTAAGGCCTGGCCACACACTGCTGGAGATTACCCATGACACCTTGCTCGGGTGGAGCGGGGGCGGGGGCAGTGCGAGGGATCTATAGGTACTATAATTATCTCTCAACTCTCTGGAACTCAGCTAATAACCAGAGTGTATGTGAAAAAGGCATAGAGGCCTTCGTGCTCTTACCTGAAACACTGGTTTCTAAGAGCAGTGTAGAGGCTCTCAATTAGAGAGTGGGGCCAGAGGAGAGATTTTGCAATTAGAAAAGGGGGAGGACGGCAGACAGCTTGGGAGTAGTTAGAAATAATAGCTGATTGACTAGACTGGCTGGAAAAAGAAAGCTTAATAAAAGCAAACACAAACCTAAAGTATTCCACCACTGAGGTTCATTTAGTATAAATATAAAACTTTTCCCACCAAAGACCATTTGACACAATATGGTAATTGTCATTTATACTGAGTCACCAGGAGTACAAGTCAGGTTTTGAGCACTCTAGTTAAGAAGGCCTAGAACTGTGCAATGCAAGGATCCCTTGGAAAAATCAGAAAGAAGTCTCCTCATAATGTTTCAGGCAGCTAGAGTTCTGGATAGGAGTCTTTGTGAAGGAGTCATTATTATTATGAGACTTTTTTGAATCCCACCTGATGGGACAGAACCAGTATTGCAGTGCTCTTTCTGGAAATGGAGCTTTTGGCCTTAATTGACTTTTAACTAGAACCCACACTGGCTATAGTTTAAATAGTGTTAGAGAGCCTAGCTGTGCAGAATTCATTTCCAGTGTTAGAACCAAAATTCCTACTGACTGTGTGGCTAGCCTGACTGCCTTTTATCCTGTCTGAAACAGATTTATTTTCATCTCATTACTCTTAATGGAAGAGTCACTTTTTAGAGCTTTTTTATGTGTGTGCCGTTTCTGTGAAAAAAATCTCAAAGCCTGTTTTCTTTTACCTAAACATGTTCCTCAGATGTCTGAGAATAAGCATGGTATTTAAGCAGTAATTGAATTCGAATGGTATATTTGCCAGTTGTGCTTTGGGGAAATTCCCAAATAGTCAAAAATGTAATATTTCACCTGACCCCAAATATAAATCTTACTCCTGGTTTTCAGTAAGTTTATTTATAACTTAGGTTTTCAGGACCTCTGTTGTTTTCATTTAAAAATTGTTTTGGGAATAAATGCTAAGTGTGTGTGTGTGTGTGTGTGTGTGTATTGTTGGCGACTACTTATTACATATTTATAAAGATTTGGGAATGAGTTTGGCCATATTGCTGTGGTAGATATTAAGGCCTTGCTTAGTACTTTAGGGTATGTGTATAGTATTGATCTGAAGTGAGTACAGAGTCATGCTACACTAAGCTATTGATTGATCATATTTTTAAAAGTCAGTTCTAGATCAGCTAAGATAAAATGTGTGTTTGTGGCAATTGAACTAATTCTGAGGGGAAAAAAAGTCCCTTTTGATTTCTATAAAATCCGCCTTTGCTCAGGTGGAATGGGCAGATGGCTGAGTGATAAAATTCCTGGAGTGTCTTCCTCAAACCTTTCCTTTTACAACCATGTTTTGAGGTTAAATTTGAAATTCTTTAGTTGAGAAAACACATGTTAAGCTTATACCAATGTAAATATCATTAGTTTTCAAAAGGGGCTCCAAGAAGCGCTAACTTAAAGGCAGTTAGTAGACATTATGCAAAAAAGCATTTTACTGGTGTACTAAGTTTCAAAACTCCTGTGGAAGTTCTTAGAAGACTTTATATTAATGTACACTGTGAAACTCTGAGGAGCGGGTGTACTCTTTTAATAGTCAAGGAATTTTATTCCAAGCCACAAACACCAATTGGAATTCAGTTTAAAAGAGATAATTTACTATAAGAATTCAGAGATACCTGTGGAATGTGGCGGTGGGAATGGAGCTGGCTCACAGGAATGGATGGGCTGGAGAACCATGAGGATCCTGCCCCTGTTCTTACTGGGGCTTCTGCCAGTGTTTCTGCTCAATTTCTTCTCTTTCTCCATTGTCTGCCTTCTGTGGACTCTCCTTGGAAGTCCTTCTGCTTTCAGTAACAACATAGGAAGCTTTAAAAGTCATTGGTTGGTCCATCACAAGCTGATTCAGTGTTGAACAATGAGACAACAGTTACAGATGTCAGGCAGCCAGCGTAGATCATATGGATGACTTAACATGTCATCAACTTGAATATTTAAAGTTGGTAAGTAGTTTTCACCAATTTCAGTATATTTAGGATAAGGCATAAAGTAGTTTTTAGTCCTATTAATCCCCCTCCCTGATATTAAAAGTTTTTTAAAGAAAAATCTGTGTTAAATTGAAGCTGATCTACTTTCAGTTAATCTAGACCAAACACACTGTAGTCTAGGTTAATGTCCCACTGATAGACTAAATATAATACAAAATAAAGTTTATAACCTTAACATTTTGCTTGAGAACAAATGATTGAATAAACTTCTTTGGTTATAACCCATGACAAATGGAATTATGCTTTTAATAATTTAGGACCTAGATTTAGTCTTTTTTTTGTATAAAGAAATGATAAATACCTAATTTAACTGTTTTTGCTTGAAATATAGCTCATTTTCTCTGTCTGCTTTTGCTTCAGTATGATGAACATTATAGCTCCTCTTCGTCAAAATGCTATAAAATTCTGTTTATTCAAAATCTAAAAGCTTAAATAATACATATTTTTTTACAGCAATGTATGTAGAGAATTGATTTTCAAAATAATGCCCTCCAGGCACTTCCAGAATTGGCTTCTGAATCTCCAAAGGAAGATTACATTATGTTAGTATGGCTTTAGTCGTTAAGTATTATATTTTTATTCAGAGATCATTGGTGCAGTATTTAGGTATACATGCGTATTCCGCAACCCATACTGACTTAACACACTTGTGAGATTCTCACACAGATTTTTCATGCTTCCAGAAATAAATGTAATGTTTCTTAGCATGTTTATATCTTTGAATTCATATTTTTATAATTCAGAAGAAATATTGGAGCAGGAGGTAGTTGAGAGGCAACTTGGAGTCATGGAGGAGTCAAGTCTTCAGGACTTGATGTGATAAGTAGATAGTCCTAGAAACCCTGGGTGGGCAGGTTTAGTAACTTATAGCTGCCAGAGGAGTGGAGGATTTTAGGGGCCAGCAGTGTATTAAAGAGATTCAATTGTGAAGCCACAAAAAGGAGGGCTGTGAAGGCACAAAAGTGTTGACCTCCTTATTCTGGCCAGGTGCGGTGGCTCACACCTGTAATCCCAGTACTTTGGGAGGCTGAGGCGGCCGGATCTCTTGAGGTCAGAAGTTTGAAACCAGCCTGGCCAACATGTTGAAACCCCATCTCTACTAAAAATAGATTAAAAAAAATTAGCTAGGCGTAGTGATAGGCAACTGCAATCTCAGCTACTCGGGAGGCTGAGGCAGGAGAATCTTTTGCGCTCAGGAGGTGGAGGTTGCAGTGAGCTGAGATTGTGCCATTGCGCTCCAGCCTGGGCAACAGAGTTATAATCTGTCTTAAAAAAAAAAAGACATTCTTATTCTGTGTTATTATTTATGATTATACTCATTTAGATGTATTTAGGTAGGTAGGAAAAAATTGTGATCTATTCTCAGGATGGTTACTCTCATAGAAGTAAAAATTATCGTGAATGCAGACCCGGCTACTAATATTTTTTGTCGATGAGTTCAAGCTAATTTTAAGACGCTGGACAAATCACCTAGCCAACCCAAGCCTCTGGTTGCAATGGTGAAACAACGGTGATGAACCTGATACCATCCCACTGTAAATATGGAACGATTTTAATGGAAGTTTTAGCTGAAGAGAAGTCATATTTACATCAGCCCTCTAGTTAATGTTGCAACTGATTTATTTATTCAGCAGATACTTTCTTAGAATTTATTCTGTGGGGGAACTGGGCACTGCTCTAGTGCTGAGGGAGTAGCATTTTTCCTCATTTTTTAGCGCTTACTCTGTTGGGAAGGAGGTATAACACTCAGAAGTTTAAAAATACGTATGTATAGATAATTTGTCAGGATAAGTGATGTGTAGAATATAAAGACTAGGTTAGAGAATAGTAATGGAGGGAGGGCTGTTTTATATATGGTGGTTAGAGAAGTTAGTTTCCAATTTCCAATTGGAATCTAATTTATTCACTCTCTTTTGTTTTTATGTGTTTTTGATGTCCCTTTGGCAGCATCATATCATTGCTAACCTCTCCACTCCATGGGATTACGTTTTCCGGCAAACGCATCATGAACACTTATTTAAATGCCTAATCATTGGCAGAAATGCAGCTGTGTTCATCGTAGTCAATTCTGATTTGTATGATATTCCCATCCAAACGTACCTCAGGGTACATTTGCACATTAATTACTACATTAAAACTAATAATAGCACGATAAAATACTACCCAGACAAATGTCTAAGTAAACAGCTGGCTGTTTCATTGTGTCCTGAAGGACAGGCAGATTCAGACTTTGTTCCATAACTTGAGGGATTGAATTCTAAACTGCAAACCCTCCTCCATGCACACCCTGCTGAGGGGGCTGAGGCACGGGGGGGGGGGTCTAATTCAAAGGGATATCCCCAGATAAAAGAGCTTCTGTGAAGCCAGAGCTTTATGGAACTGCATGGAGGAAACACATTTTTTTCCCCCACTTTATCCAGTGGTAGACAGGAACTAAATTGCAATCAGTCAAAACTACAACAGAATACTTATACGAGGTGTTATTAAAATGCCGACTTTCTACAGCACCCAGAAACTTAATACCTAAACTTTCTGAGGAAGTCAGGCTGAGGAATAATTTAATAATGCTTTTCAGATATTTGAAGGACTCATGTTATCACATGGAAAATAATGACAAGCTGTATTTGCTGGATTAAATGGATTTGTGCTTTTTTTGAGACAGTTCAAATTTGGAAAACTTGGTTTTATTTTATTGGAACATTAAGCCTTTCTATTACCCAAACCAGTAAAGGTGGAATGCAGTCATGTGGCACATAATGAGGTTTTGGTCAATGACAGACTGCATAAACAATGGTGGTCCCATAAGGTCATAATGGAGCTGAAAAATTCCTGTTGCCTAGGATTGTCATAGCCATCAAAGCATCATAGCACAATGGATTACTCATGTGTTTGTTGTGATGCTGGTATAAACAAACCTACTGCTCTGCCAGTTGTGTTAAAAATGTACAGTCATGTTCTAGGACTTCACATTCACTCATCATTTATTCACTGAGTCATGCAGCTCAAGGCCCAGTTCCTGCAAGCTCCATTTATGGCAAGTGCCCTACACAGGTGTGCCATTTTTTATCTTTTATATCCTATTTTTACTGTATCTTTTCTATGTTTAGATACACAAATACTTAACATTATGTTATGGTTGCTTATAGGATTACATACAGTAACATGCTGTATGGGTTTGTAGCCTAGGTAGCAGGCTATACTATCTAGGTTTACGTAAATGCCCTGTACGATGTTTGCACAACAATGCATTTCTCAGAACAAATTCCTGTCGTTAAGCCATGCAAACTGTAATTAGGAAATATAAGTCAATCCTTCTTCCCCTGGCGAGTTTCAGTACAGGAAGCAAGCTATGACTCTAACCCAGTGCTAGGTAAAGGGAATTCTTCATTTAAGATTGACATGTGTCCTCCAGCAGGCTCCTTTTGCCCAGGTGGTTTGAAGCTAAAAATTAAGTTATTTGTTGGTTCTTGAAACATTGACTGAGAAGTTTGACTTGACTGAAAACACGTGGGAAAAGTTTTGAATTAAGAGCGTTGTCCCTTATTGGAATGTTTTGTTGAGCGAGGTCTTAAAATATTTTCTTTACGGCCTTTAAATAACAATTTAAATTTTCATCAGCCTTTATAGATTAGGCTTAGAACTCCTGGTTGGTAAGCACAGATTAAAATAAATCTCCAAGTTGCTTCCTATGTTTTCCTGGTTCCATTATGTACTACTCTTTTCAGATTCAACAAACATTTAGTATGACAGGAACACTGTGCCTGATATTTTTACATATATTAATTCAGTTAAAGTAATTTTCACAAAAATGTATGAATGAAGTAGATATCATTGTTTCTGTTAGAGATATGAGACAACCAATGGTTCAAGAGGGGAAGTTATTCTTTGAAAGTTACACAGCTAGGATGGGGTGGCTGAGAGAAATTGGTACCAGGACTTGGAGAACTTGGATTCTGTCTTAGGATTCCATTGATGAGCTCTAAATCTCAGGTCAGTTTTCAATCTTGTTTTAGACCCAGTTTCATCGTTATAGAGTGAAGGGGTTAGAATGAGAAGATTGGAATACATTTCTCTGCCACTTCCATGATATATGACCCAGGGGAAACTTGAGAGAGGTCCATACTTAGCGAACATTTCTTTGTTTTTGTGTGCACTGTGAGAACTCCTTGTGTAGGTATATGGATGTATATTATTACTAAGATGAGAATTTTGGGTGTGCAGAGCAAGTAAAACTTGTTACCTCTATATGACCTAACGATCAAATGTGCAGAGCAAGTGGAGCAGAATTCTCTTACAGCCATTTCTTGATTTGTCTTATTATTATTATTTTTGTTAGATCTACTCTATGATCTCAGATCTCCTACCACCCATCACATTAGAAATTTCTGGGTTTATGTCTGTTCCTGAATCTCACTATGTTTGATTATAGCTAGGAGTAGTTAGGGGCAAGAAAGAGGTTTCTTTATTCTTCTTGAAAAATGAGTTCTCAGCCTAGGAAAAAATGCCTGGTTCTGAGCTGTTCAACCCATACCCAAAGCTACTAGTCACATGTTGCTATTAAGAAATTGAAATGTGACTAGTTTGAACTGACATGTGCTGTACATATAAAATACACTGGATTTCAAAGACTAGTAAGAAAAAATAATGTAAAGTATTTAAATAATTGTTTTTTATATTGGTTACCTGTTGAAATGGTAATATTTTGGGTATATTAATGAAATATAAAACTAATTTGCTTCTTACCTTTTTAATAATGTAGCTCCTGAAATATTTAAAATTACACATGTTGTTTCCATTTTATTTCTATGTGACAGTTGTGGTTGAGATCTGTGCTTTTCAACCAGGGGCAATTCCCCAACATCCTGCACCCCCAAGGTATATTTGGTAATGTCTAGAGACATTTTTGGTTGTCATAACTGAGCGTATGATTGCATTTGGTGGGTAGCAGCCAGAGATGCTGTTAAATGTCCTGCAGTACAAAGGAAAGTCCCTTCCCCCATCAACAAAGAATTATCTGGTCCAAAAAATCAGTAGTGCTGAGGTTGAGAATTGATGATATAGATGTTCAGAAAGAAGAAGTAGGGGAAAAGATTAGGAACGAAACTGCTTTTAGTTTAATTTGATTTGAAATATTAGAATGAATAAGTATTTAATGGCATTAAAGAGGGTCTATTATTGTAGGTAAGAGTAAGGAAATTGGAAATGGTTAAGGTAGAAGCATAAAAGCAATAGATTTTCCTAGGTATTTTAACAAATATTTATTGAGTGACTACACATCCTTTCTGGAACAAGATGGGGGAGAATATATATATATATATATATATATATATATACACAAAAACATATACAAATACTGAATTCTGTTCATGTGCAAAGCTTCTACAGGGAAAATAAAAGTAGATAACCTATGATTTCCTGCCTTCAAAAAGCCTGCAGGCTAGTAGGAGATGACATGAGAAATATTCTATGTTCTAAGATGACAAAAAGCCTATAGATTTCAAAGGAAAATATACCATGTCTGGTGGTGAAAATTAGTAAAGGCTTTATGGAGAGCATCCTATCTGAAGTGTATCCCTAAAGGTGGACAGACAACAGTCCACAGAGATGGTGGAAGGGCATACAAAACAAAGGGAACAGCATGGCCAAAGGCACGGAGGAAGAGAGATACAGGCTATGTTTGGAGTATTTAATAATCAAGTTGATGAAAGGGTAGAATCGCGGTGGGAAGCAGTTGGAAATAAGACTAAGATATGAAAACCCCAAACAAAAGAAGACAAAAACAAATGAGATTGAGATCATTTATAATAGATGGGGAGACTTAAACATAGGGATAGACATTTGATTTGATGTAAGTTAATAAGAAAAAGGGAAGGATGAAAGATAATCCTGAGGTTTTCGACACGGGTGTCTGGAGACATTAATAGGGATAGAGAGAGAGGTCAGGTGAATGGAAAGATGATGGGTTCAGGATCGCCTTGTGGAGTGTGTGATAACAGTAAATCATCCAGGTAGTAAAGAGGTGGAGAAAGCCCCTGAGAATTGGACCTGGAGTTCAAGTGAGTGATAAGGATTAGAGATATTGGAGTCATCTCAAGAAGAGTGATTTGTGACATTTTGAGAATGGGTAATAGTGGAGGATGCTGTCTAGTGAAGAAGGCCAGGATATACTCTTAAGTGTGACTGTCTTCGGATGATAAAAAAGAGGAAGAGAAGTCAGTGAAAGAATGAAGATGTGGCAGAAGACACAGGAACAGGATTTTGTGTGGTTTTAGCATTGCAGAAGTTCAGAGAAGTTTGCTTTAAGAAGGCTTCCACAGTGTGCAGGATAAAGCTGAAACAGTGTTTAGTCTTTGGGTTTCACCATTGGAAGGTTGGTAGCTTCTCGTAACTGGGATGCAGTGTAGATTATAAGGAATGAAGGAGTGGACAAACAGCTTCCTTTCAACCCACGCTGTCCTAGAAGCCTCTGTTTGGAGACTAAGCACTAATTTTGTGACATTCTTTCTCTTGAATCATTCATTCCTTCAAGAGATATCCATTGAGCATGTATCTGTCACTTTACCTATCATGAGGTGGGCTGTTACATATGCACAAAAAGACAGATTATAATCCCTATCATCTCCATCTCTGGGCTTAAGAAAACAGCTAACCAAGCAGTTGCTTGAAAAAAATGACAGGAAGACATTTTCAGTAATTAGGCTTCTGACTAAGAACTTTGTTGCTGTCTACACTTCTCTTTAAACCTCTGAGAATCTAAGAGCTGATATCCTAAGTACTTGTCCTGCTTGCCTTTATGCCGCTTGGGCTAAAGAGAATGTTTTTGGTAAAACAAACTAGAAATGATAGGGGGTTAAATTAAATAAATAACTCATGCTAGCACTTTTTCACAGTTAGAAGCAAGGAAATTTAAATTTATTTTATCTGCTGTTTTCAGAAGGTTTGGAACCTAAGGCTTAACAGCTTCATTTTAATATTTATTATATGAGGGAGTATGGGAAATAGTGGAACAGATTTTTATGAATCAGAGAGAGAAAATAATACTTTAAAAGTACAATTCCAAATTGGAAACTTTTTTTGATTTGAATATAAAAAGCCAAGACTATTTATATTAAATGGCTATTTTTTGGTCTTTCATGTACAGACTTCATTGCCTGAGTTACGGTACGAAAAAGAGATGGGTGCTTCTCAATCTGGCTGGACGGGGATGTATCTGCATTTTGCCTTAAAATTTACCTCTCTGTACATGTCTTTATTGCTGATAACTTATATTTCCCTATGGCAATAATCTTTTGATGTCTTAAGTAATGTTTATAGTAAGATTATAGGTAAGATTTTGATTTTTAAAATACTATTGTTATTGGAAATTAGTAGGTAAAAACATCTAAGTAATTCCTATTTGAAGAACTTGAATGTCTTCAAATACAAAAGTACAAAAAATGCTAAAATAGAAACACCATTGCTAGATATTGCCAGCAGTATAACTAGTTAAGGTTTTTATCAACCTGAGTAGCACGTCTGTTACTGCTTTTGAGGAATTTTTATTCTGAAAATAGTTGGAAAAGTCTAAGCAATGTTACATGGTTCCCAGGATTTTAGTCTAATAATCAAAATACATCAACTTTACTTCTGGATTTACCAGAAGTTTATTATTTGGCTTTTTTTTTTTGTTTTTTTTTTTGAGTCAGAGTCTTGCTCTGTTGTTGCCTAGGCTAGAAGACAGTGGCGCAGTCCACAGTCACAGCTCACTGCAGCCTCAAACTCCTGGGCTCAGATGATCCTCCCACCTCAGCCTCCTAAGTACCTGGGACTACCGGCACATGCCACCATGCCTGACCAGTCTGAAAAAAAATTTTTGACTAGGCATACACCTGTAATCCCAGCACTTTGAGAAGCTGAGGCAGGTGGATCGCTTGAGCCCAGGAGTTCGAGACTAGCCTGGGCAACAAGGCAAAATCTCATCTCTACAAAACAACAACAACAACAACAACAACAAAACTCCAGAAAATTGGCTGGGCATGCTAGCTACTCGGGATGGTGAGGTGAAAGGATTGCTTGAGCCTGAGAGGTGGAGGTTGCAGTGAGCTGAGATTATGCCACTGTACTCCAGCCTGGGTGACACAGCAAGACCCTATCTAAACAAAAATTTTAATTATTTTTTTGTAGAGACAGAGTCTCAGTATTTTGCCCAGGCTGGTCTTGAACTCCTGGCTTCAAGTGATTCTCCAGCCTCAGCTCGATCTCTATCAAATTTTATGTAAACCTATTGAATATTGAAACCTAAGACTTCGTGTTTGTAAAATGATAATACTGATTAATCTAATTGTTGACTTCATAGTAGCTAAGTCTTTAGTGCTTAGATACTGCAATAAATAACAATTATAAAAATTTGCGAAATTTTATGACCAATGTTCTTCACAAATGCTCTTGACTAATATAAAAATTGATTTGTAAAGTGTTGGTATGGTAACATGTAAAAAATACACTTCCTAGGACTGCAGTATACAGTTACCACAGGGATTCCCCTGAGTGCTCCTTGCTGTCTAATTTTGAGATCTATGACTTCTTAAATCATTGACACTAAAAACATGGAGGAGGGGGAGGAAATCATAGCATTTAATCTTACTAGTAAAAGATATTGAAGAGGCAAAAGCTATTGAATAAAAAGCATTCTTAAAACTATTCATAAATGTCTATAGGAAATGCTAGCTATGTTCTGCATTATACTAAATGATATGGGTATGGATGCTGTTTCCTTTTCCAGCAATCTTTTCACAATTTCTACTTATATGAATGCTGAAAATTGCTAATATAATTACAAGTATCCATTCAATCTGAAATATGCTCATGAAGAAACTACTAAAACTACATCTATTTAAAAGTGGTTCTATTCAAACACTGTTCTTTGATTTTAATGTTAAGTTTTTTAAAAGCAATGTTTGAAACCTCTGGGTTTGGTGGTTGACGTGAGCATGGACCCCAGTTCTTCCCATTTTCTCAGTAGAATTGCTAAAAGGATATAACAGGAGGGGAAATCAGTATTAATAGGAGAAAACAGGGATGGAGACAGTCCCTTTGGCTGAAAGTGAGGGGAATTTTTCATAGGGGTTCCTCAGTGGATCCAGATTAAAGGACATCCCTGAATGCCTTCCCCCTGGAAGATATTGTTGGGTCCAGAAAATATCCTAGTGACCAGAGAGACACAGTGTTTGGAGATGAGGGTGGATTGAGGGTCAGCTGCTGAGTATGTATGTTACCTACACATTTGGAGATTGAGTTGCCTCCTGGGTCCCCCCATATCCATCTGCCCTCTTCCAATTCCTCCTCACTAGACTTCAATGATCTTTTCAAGAGACTATCTGGTCATGTGATTCCTTTGCTTAAATGCTTCCATGGGGTTTCAACAGTTTTTTAAGGTCAAGGCAGATGTCCAGAACGCGGACCCCTCCATCTCTCCAGACTCTTATCATACCATGCCTTCTGGCTGCAGCCACAGTGACCTTATGTGCACCACTGGCCCTGAACTATTCCATTGCCTTGACATTCTTTTTGCCTCTCTTTTCTAGTTAATTACTAATCATTCGGAAGACTCTGACTCCTTCCTTATTTCCTTAGGGATCATCAGAGATTTGTGCTTTCATGAACTCTGTGCTTCTAATCATACAGTTTGATGCTTATTTATTATTTGTCTCTCATATTAGTCTGTGAGCTCTACAGAGACAGGATGGTATCTGGTTTTTACATCATTATAGCCTTAGTATTTAGCATGGCATTTTGCCCATACTAGACACTCAGTAAGGAATATTTGTGGAATGAATGAATGGATGGATGGACTGGTAGGTGGCTGTATTTGGATTTCAACATCTACGTAAGGTGCCTCTCCTTTGCTTCCTGCACAGATAACTACCACAAGCCAAGGGGACCAGGTATGGTGATAGGAAAATGCTGTAGGTTGCTCTTGATGTGGCTGCCATATCAGGCAGAGGTTTTTGAAAACTGAGCATTTCCCAAGGAATAGTATCCACATTGGAAGTTCAGGTGCTCACTGGTTGCTTTACTGTCCCTGCAAGCTGTTGGATGTCTTTACTGATAAGATATCTCCCCCTCCTCCCTGCTCTCCTTTCAGTCCAGACAAGAATGTTTGTAAGATCTGTTGCCTTGCGTGGTGGTATATACCTGTAGTCCCAGCTACTCAGGTGGCTGAGGCGGGAGGATCACTTGAGCCCTGGTTGTTGTGGCTGCCGTGAGCTGTGATTGCGCTACTGCATTCCAGGCTGAATGACAGAGCCAGACCCTGTTTCAAACAACAATAACAAAAAACTCCAAACTAACAAAGATCTGGATGGGAATTCACAACAAATTCTGCACAACTCTATTAGGGAATTATTTTGTTATAAAATAAGGCTCTCTGATGGGTTCTTAAAGAGATTATGTTATTCAAAAGAAAGGGATCACTAATTTTCTGGGGCTTCTAAGGAGTTGATTCCTCCATAATAGATTGAGCATGAGATATGAGATCATCTTAGAAAATATGTTTTTCTGCTTTCAACTGCAGTTGAGGGCATGTTAACATGTGTGAGACTACAGTCAACCAAACAGTCCATCAGGATAACACAGATGTGGAAGCATTGCAGAGAGCTGAAAAACTGGAAAGTCAGCTTCAATAGAAATAATGACAAGAGCTAACATTTATTGATTACTACTAGGTAACAGGCTTTGTTTTAAGGGCCTATGTGTTTTAACTCATTTAATCCTTAGGACAACCTTATGAGGGAGGAGATAACTGTTAATAACCTCATGTAGAAAACCTTTGTAGAGGAGTGAATAGAAAATGGGACACTGTGGAAGGTTAAAAGTGATGAAGTAGAAAACAGGCTTGAGAAAAAATTTTCCCCCAAAAAAGATGAAAATGTGGAACATGAGAACTATGGGGAAAATTATAGGAGCTTTTAATGGTGTTATCTTTGAGTGGTGAGATTAGGTATGACATTTATTTTCTTCTTTATGCTTTTCAATGTTTTAAAATAAGAACTTTTTAAAAAAAGCTATTTTTTTTTTCCAACAAAGAGCATAGTTGACAGAGAGCATCTAAGGTTTTCAATAAATAATCTTAAGTAATTCAATGAAAATTAAATTGCATTGCAGGCAGTATTCAGGGAGCAGGCAAGAGTGAAGCAGCCCTGGTAGGGAGTTAACCTCCTAACTGAGAAAATGGAGCAGAGAGATTCATGCTCCTGAAGCAGCACTGTGACTATGCACTTTCACTCCTCCAACTCAAAAAAAAAAAAAAAAATCCAAGGAAAATGAATACCACTGCCCAGTTAGGAGTATTTTGAGAATTCACATAAAAGTGCTGAGAAAGCACTGTTATACATGATATTTCAGAGTTAGTTAATAATTTATACTTTTAATTTTAATAAATTATGTGCCTTGTTGCCTGGATTCTGTTATCTTCCACTTATCCACACTTGGGGTAAACCTAGTTGAGGACCCTTGCCATCATGACCCAAGATACCACCTGGTGGCAGGTGTAGGAATTGCGACTTAAACCCTGGGGAGAAATAACCTGTGGCAAGGGTCTAGCCTTAGAAATTTTAGTCTATGAGGAGATGCTAAAGATAACGAACATATGAAAGGGCTGATTCTGTAATGCACATTTATTTATTGTGTCTCATATTTCTGTGGAAACAGAAGGCCAACATGTAAGCTTGCCTAGAAGACAAAAGTAATTATAAATTCAAATAGAGAATTTTAAGTTTCTTTTTCTCTTAGTTTTTAATAAGTTTCCTGTTTTCCAAATTGCAGTTTTTTCCCACAGACTGTATGATTGTTCTTTTTGCTTATTCTTTTTTTTTTTTTTTTTTTTGGGACAGAGTCTCACTCTCTCATTCAGGCTGGAGTGCAGTGGCGCAATCTCAGCTCACTACAACTTCCACCTCCCAGGTTCAAGCAATTCTTCTGACTCGGCCTCCCAAGTAGCTGAGATTACAGGCACCTGCCACAATGGCTGGCTAATTTTTTTTTGTATTTTTTGTAGAGATGGGATTTCGCCATGTTGGCCAGGCTCCTCCAAAGTGCTGGGATTATAGGTGTGAGCTACTGTATTGGGCCCAGATTATATATTTTAAATATGTGCAGTTTATTTTGTGTCAGCAATACTTTATATAGTTGAGAAATAAAAGAATTATGTTATGTTTAAACCACTAGTGTGGTCTTACTCTTATTGGTTTAAAATGTGCTTTTTTTTTGCCTGTAATCCTAGCATTTTGGGAGGCCAAGGTGGGAGGATTGCTTGAGACCAGGAGTTCAAGAACAGCCTGAGCAACATAGATCCCCTCTCTACAAAACATTAAAAAAATTTGTCAGACCACCTGTATGTTTGTCCTAGCTACTCAAGAGGCTGAGGTGGGAGAATCGCTTGAGCTCAGGAGTCTAAGGCTGCAGTGAGCTATGATTGCACCACTGCACTCCAGCCTGGGCAAGAGAACAAGACCTTGTTTCTTAATAGATGAATGAGTACCTTTTTTAAGTGTCTGTTTTTCACTTAACACCTTGTGACAGTTTAGTTGACAATTCCTTTAGTGTAAGTGATATTTAAATGTTTTTAGACATTAAATGTTTGTTATAAGCAGATGTAAAAATGATGCAAATGTTGAAGGACCAAAATTTCATGAGACAAACTGTGAGATAAGGCAAGATCAGTGATTTGTTAAATCAGAACTTTCTCTGCACAACATCATAAAAAGTGGAGTATGATGTTGTGCTTTGCAGTAGTGTTGAAAACTCTGTTTTCTACATTTATTCATTTGTTTCTCAGATATATATTAAGTGCCTCTTTTCACTTAATATTTGAAGAGCAAAAAAAGAAGTTACTAAAAAAGCAAACTTCTATGGGAATTCATATTTTAATTACAAAGCTGAGATTTATATACATAATTAACAACTAAAGGAAGTCTTTAACTGAGTTCAGAAGTATGGTTGTTAATGTTTTGTTTTTATAAATCTTAACTTTTGAGATATTAATTGAGAGATCCAGATTCCTTCTGCAGAAAATAATGATTTCTTTTGTTTCAGGTTTTTACATTAGTCTTTCGTGTGTGTGTATGTGCGTGTGTGTGTGTGTATTATAAATCCACTGTCTATTTTAGTAATTATATATAGGGATTATAGGATAAATTCTACATTTATTCTCTTTTTTAATGTATTTACCTAAGACTTGATTTGAAAATTGCTAATGCTGTTTCAGGCATAGTCATCCTCAGTTGAAGTTATTAACGATTTTTCTAGATATTACCTCTCTGGCTGGGAAGATTTTCCTTAGATGATTCATGTAAAGCTTAGAAACTGAAGGTACTTTCTGGAGAAGCATTTACCTTTTCTACCACTCTGATTTTGAGTGGCTTTACGGTGACCATTTTTCACAATGTACATCTTTAACCTATTTCCCTTCCTTCCTTCATATTTCATCGTTTCATATTACAGTTCTGTGCCGTCAGGGCCAGCCGTGGGGCTGAGCCTCTGTGCCCCTACAATTCCAGGCGAGCTGGTTGAGAAGGAAGCATCCGTATTTACATCTTGTCACCACGCAGGACTCCTGAGGTCCTAACTATGGCTGTTTGCATCGTGAAGCTGCTAAGCAGATTCCTGGACTGCCTGTTTCTTCTGTAGACACATATTCGTGTTTGTGTGTGTGTATGTGTGCCAGTTTTGGATAAAATTGTGAAGCAGAAAGTTTGCCTTTTGCGCCTGAATGATCATTTTGGCAATCATTTCTGTCTCCAACTCAAGGTTCCTTTTTACTCCTTTCTCAGCTCACAGTTTTTGTGCTCTGTTGTTCTGACTAAAACCTGCTTTGGCCGGGCGCGGTGGCTCACGCCTGTAATCCCAGCACTTTGGGAGGCTGAGGCGGGTGGATCACGAGGTCAAGAGATCGAAATCATCCTGGTCAACATGGTGAAACCCCGTCTCTACAAAAAATACAAAAATTAGCTGGGCATGGTGGTGCACACCTGTAGTCCCAGCTACTCGGGAGGCTGAGGCAGGAGAATTGCTTGAACCCAGGAGGCGGAGGTTGCGGTGAGCCGAGATCGTACCATTGCACTCCAGCCTGGGTAACAAGAGTTAAACTCCATCTCAAAAAAAAAAAAAAAAAAAAAAACCTGCTTTGTGGAAAAAACCTGTTATTAGCCCCGTTTAATAATGTGAATTTAAGTCAACTTCTCCTTGAAGTATATGCATTTTAAACTTTATCCCTGAACGTGGTA
>CAUYLG010061412.1:0-31079 GCA_963573385.1 Cacajao melanocephalus
TGTGCAGCCTTACTTAGACGCCAAGGTCAGCAGTTATTGTGAGGAGAATGGGGCAGCTGTTTCAACTTATTTAAAACACAACTTTGTCTTTTATAAAATAGTGTTGTTCAGGCTCTAATTTTAGGCCAGCTATAGCACACTATTAGTTGTTTTCTGTAAAGTGACAGGCTCACTTAGTTCATTTTTGAGAAAATGTCTGCCAAACACCCAAATCTGAATAATTAGTTTGTCTTGTTAGTCATTCTTTCAAGTAAAAATGGTGTTTCATAAAAAAAGTTCAGTTGACAGCTTGACTATACAGGTGTTTTTTCTTTAGGCAACCACAGTACATCAGCATGCAGCAGAATTGTGCTAGTCATACTTCTCATTTCATTGCAAAGAATGTTAAGATATGTACTCAAAGGCTGGGATTTAATAAACTCAATAGATTGGCCGGGCACAGTGGCTCACGCCTGTAATCCTAGTACTTTGAGAGGCTGAGGTGGGAGGATCACAAGGTCAGGAGTTTGAGACCAGCCTGGCCAACATAGTGAAACCCCATCTCTACTAAAAATACAAAAAATTAGCTGGGTGTGGTGGCGTGCGCCTGTAATCCCAGATACTTGGGAGGCTGAGGCAGAATTGCTTGAACCCAGGAGGCGGAGGTTGCAGTGAGCTGAGATTGTGCCACTGCACTCCAGCTGGGCAACAGAGCAAGACTCCATCTCAAAATAATAATAATAATAATAATAATAACTGCTTCATCAGTTATGATTTACTGCTTCATCAAGGTCACTGTTAACTGAGCTTGGCTTGTACTTGAGTTGCTTTTTGGTTATTTTTTGTCCTCTTGCAACATGTGACAATGAAGTATATCATTACTATTACTATAGTTGGTGCCAGTGCCTTGATATGTGTCAAGGTGCCAGCAGTTTTACTTACCATTGCTTTTATACCATTGAATGCAAATATTAACCTAGCAAAAAAGGCAAGTAGAGTTAACATTACGAAAATGGTTTTGACTTCAAAGATGCTGTGAAAGGGTCTTGGGGATCCCAAGGATCCAAGGAGCATAGTTTGAGAATTGTTATACTCAGCAAACTACTGCTTTGGTGCACTTAAACTTGCAAACTGCCTTTACTAGGAAAGAATTTCTTTCTCCCTCAGTGGTGGATAAAATAATTTTTTTAAAAGGAAAAAAAAGAAGAGTTGGGCATGGTGGTTCACGCCTGTAATCCCAGCACTTTGGGAGGCTGAGGCAGGTGGATCACCTGAGGTCAGGAGTTCAAAATCGGCCTGACCAACATGGTAAAACCCTGTCTCTACTAAAAATACAAAAATTAGCCGGACATGGTGGTGGGTGCCTGTAATCCCAGCTATTCAGGAGGCTGAGGCAGGAAAATCGCTAGAACCTGGGAGATGGAGGCTGCAGTGAGCTGAGATTGTGCCATTGCATTCCAGCCTGGAGGACAGAGTGTGAGACATTGTCTGAAAAAAAAAAAAGGAAAAAGAAAGAAAAGGAAGAAAAAGAATTTCTGCTTTAATGATACCCATAGCACCAAACCCCTGGCACTCTCTATTTCCCTCTTCTGCTTTACCTGTCTTTATTTTTCTCCAGAGAAATTATCGCTACCTGTTTACCTGTTTATGTCTCTCTCAACTAGAATACAACTTCTTAAGGACTATGTTGTTATGCCCACATCTTACAATTATGCTTTACCCTTGGTGCTCAATAAATGTTAGTTGAGTGAATAAATACTAAATAAATACTAAATAAATACTAAATACTCTAGCATTTGATTCTAAGATTCTGTTTGCTTTGACTGCTTTTTCAATGGTTTATGTTTTATTTCCCTAGCAGACTACAAATTCTCAGAACAGAGGCTAACCTATATTCCATGTAGTCCCCAAAGCTTCAGGCCTTGGATATACTATGTGCAGTTTTTCCCCCAGGGAATATTTGTAGTCCCACAGTCACAATTCTGATTAAAACCTATTCCTAAACGACAGTACACATATTGAGTGGTAGAAAATTGGCAAAAAAATTTTACCTATTTCTCTCTGGTTTGTAGCAATTTCTATTGTAGTTATGAATGCTATAAATGGTATATGACAATGCTGACCTCTTAGCTCCTTGGCTCTATGTTTTCTACAAAAAAATATGCTGAAAGCAAGAAAACATGCCATTCTGATGCTATAATCTGGTCGATTTTAAACAGATGATTCTTGCTTGAACATGCAAATATATATATTTTAAATGAGCAGATTTGGCTCTATGTAGAATATTCTTAAAAATATTCTTTCTTTGACACTGTCTTATATTTCTGGGAAACTAATTTAAGGATAAGTTCCTTGGCATTGAGAAAAATGCTTAAGTATGTTTATCATATCATTATTTAAAAAGAAAATCTGGACCCTTAAACTAGGGAAATAATTAAGCAAACAATTGCATATCCATTCAATCAACTCTTACATAGTAATTTTAAATGATGGTTATAAAGACTGTATAACAACACAGAACAAGGCAGATGATATAATATTTAGTGAAAAACAGAATATGATAGCATTGAGTAAAATATACAGTGTGATTAAACTGCATTTTAAGAAATTGTAAAAAATAAAAACCAGAACAGAATATACAAAATGTTAACAATAGAAAATGAGATTAGGAAGGTAGGAAGCTCAGGTTAACACTAGATCCAATAATACTAAAAATAATACGAACAAATAGACACTGAACTCTTATGACATTCTAATTACTAACTGAATGATTTACCCAACATAGAGTCTTAGAATACTGAGAGTTGGAAGCAACCTTATGTCATCTAGTTTAACCTTTTTAAAAAACAGATGGAGAAACTAAACATTATGGAGGAAAAATACTTGCTTAAGATCTCCCAGGAAATTAATAGCAAAGGTAGAGCTGGACATTTGAACGCAGTATGTGATTTTGAGGAAAGTCTCTGCATTGCAGTTTCTTCATTTGTAAAACATATTAGTACTTACCTATGGATTATTGCAAGATTACATGAAATAACAATTGAAGGGACCAATCCAGCACTGGCTACATAGCCAGTGCTCAATACACTTTAGCCTTGTTCTCATCTGACTGTAGTGAACTTTCTGCTACTATGTTGCTATGTGGGAGGTGAAGAACAGGGTAGATTGAAGAGGAAAAGAAAGAAAACAGCCATCAGGTAACTACGGCAAAATGATACTGTTGACCCTAATTGTTCTGGGACCCCGAATCTCTGCTCTGGTAGAGGATATGGCCAATGGGAATCCTGTTTTATGGCTAAAGCAGACCAACATGATACTGTACAAAGTGCAGACAGGCCAGTATCTTTCTTTCTCTTTCTCCTTTCCCTGCCTTTTTGCTCATTCTTTTCATGCTAATAATTAGTCTGAAACAATCCTAATGCTTTCCACTTCACAGGCAGTAACTGGGCTATTAGCTGGGACCAATTGCTATAGGGATTAAACACATTAGCAGTAATTTCCAGTCTTTCAAACTAGTTCAAAGAACATGCTAGTTTTTAATCACTCTAAGACCCTTCAGTTCTGCTCCAGCTTTAGCAATGTGCAATATGTCTAAGTATACAAAAGGGCAAAAATACCTTACCTAAAATAATAAATGGATAATTAGTTTACTGTCCTTGAAGTAAAATGTATATCTAGAAATCAAGTTAGTCTGTCAGATACTGGCTTAGAGTGCTGACATCTAAGGTTAGGGGATATTGTATCTTTTACTGAAAACTCATCTGGTCAACCAGTCTTCTTAATTTGCAACTCTGCTGACTGACTTCAGACTTAGCTTTCTGGTTGTTCATGCTTAGATCTGGGATAGTCTGCCAATAACATGGTCTACCTCTAACTCAGCATTTACTCTGTTTGCTTAGTTTGGCATCAAGTCTATGGTTTCCCTAGCATTTGATCTTAGTTTGCTTCTAGTTCTAGGACTCTCTAGCACTGAAAGCTTAAAGGAATGTGGCTCCAAAAATATGTGTGTGTGTGTGTGTGTGTGTGTGTGTGTGTGTGTGTGTGTGTGTGTCTCTTCCAGAGAAACTGTCTGGTGAATGTCTCAAATTCATTTCTTTTTCTTTTCTGTTCTTTTCTTTTTCAGAAATAGGGTCTCACTCTGTCACCTATGCTGGAGTGTAGTGGCATGATCATAGTTCATTGTAGCCTTGAACTCCTGGGCTCAAGCAATCCTCCTGCCTCAGTCTCCCAAGTAGTTGGGACTATAGGCATGTACCACCACAGCCAGCTAATCAAATGCATTTTTTTTCACCCCAATCCAATCTCCTCAACTTTAATATACATCCTCAAAATCCCTTGCCTTATTAATCACTCAAATGGTGAACTAACCAGTCTCTCTCCCTCTAACTTACTCTAACCCATCATTTCCTCTACCCCTTATCTAACAGGTCATAAAGATCTGTCTAAAACACAAACGTGATCATGTCATTTCTTTGGTTAAAATTCTTCAATGGTCTCTTCATAATATTTTCTGTGTAAATTCAGAATAAGCCGTGCTATTTTTTCACCTCGTCTGATTTCAGTTTCTTGACATAGTCCCTGTGCTTCAGTTTTTGGAACCATTCTTTTTCTTAACTGGTGCCTTGAACATGTTAGCCCCCTGGAATTAATTGCCTCTTGAACTGGTTATCAACTCTAAACATCCTTCAGCAAGTGACACAAATCCCACTAAGTTCTCCCTGATCTTCCCTCTTTTTCAGCTACTCAGTTTCTATGGCATTATTTTGAGCCTTATATATTTATATATTTCTGGGTAACTCTTAAATATTTCATTCTATTTTGACAACTATTTCACAAGCACCTGCTTCTGTGATGCACATAAACTGAAACTTTTAAATACTACTCATGAAAGACTCACCTTATTTGATATCATACAAACAACATATATCATCTGGTAACTAATTCAAGTAAAACTTGAGAAAGTGACTTTTTACCAGGCTTCAATTTTTTTATTTATAAAATAACAGCATTAGACTAGAAAATAACTCACATTTTTCAGTGCTTAGTATGTGCCAGCTGTTTTAATATGTAAATTCTAACTCCTTACAACAACCCTGTGAGTAGGTATTGTTACTGCCTCAACTTATAGATGAAGAAACAAAGCCTAAAGGAAGTTAAATAATTTGTTAAGGGAGGTTAAGTGGAGTGACAGTAAATTGCTAAAAGGTCCTTCCATTTTGAAAATTCTGTGTAAATTTTATGGTTCTGAAAAAATAACAAACGTAGCTCTATTTTCACAAGATGGCAGGCACTAAAGGCAAAGGAAGCTCTTGTTCCTCCCAAAGCCAAAGCCAAAGCCAAAGCAAAGTCTTTGAAGGCCAAGAAGGCAGTACTGAAAAGTGACTACAGGCACCCCCCCCTGCCACACACACACACAAATCTATGTGTCACCAACCTTCTGGCAGCCCAAGACACTGCAGTCCTGGAGGCAGCCCAAATATCCTTGGAAGAGCACCCCAGGAAAAAGAAATAACCCTGACCACTATGTCATTATTAAGTCCCTCCTGACCACTGGGTCAGCCATGAAGAAGACAGAAGACAACAACACACTTGTGGATGTCAAAGCCAACAAGTACCAGATCAAACAGGTTGTGAAGAAGCTCTATGACACTGATGTGGTCAACACCCTGATCAGGTCTGAGGGAGAGAAGAAGGCAGATGTTTGGCTCCTGAATATAATGCTCTAGATGTTGCCAACAAAACTGGGATTATCTAAACTGAGTCCAGCTGGCTACTTCTAAATGCATGTATTTTCACCATAAAAATATAGCAAATTTAAACAGGATGCAGAATAAAATCAAATCAGCAATTTTGAAGGATCTCTCTTCCGCTCCTAATCCTCATTCTACTTCCAATACACATTTCAGATGCATCCAAACTACCAGCTGCTGGTTTAAAAAAGGGCCCTGGAGTTTCCTGTAGGTCTCACTATGCATTTCCAAAATCACAGATGGAAACCTATCATATGAGATTTATACTTCATAATTCTCAAAGTACTTTAACATTCATTAATTCACTCCATATTCACAAGTCTTATCTACCTAATGGTTATCTCTAAACCTTCTTTGAGGTATAGAGAAGTGAAGTGTGGTATTGGAGAAAGAACACAAACTTTGAAGTCAGAAACCCATGGAGCTAGGTTCAAGTCCTTGCAAATAACCTCTTTAATTTATGGGTTATTACGAAGTTTAACTGAGATAAAGTTTGAGAATGTGGATAAGTACTGTGTCTGATATGACCTAGGGACTCCATAAATTTCTTTCTTATTCTTCCCCTCAACCTTTCTGAGCCCCAGTTTCCATATGTAAAACAAGGGCAAATACTGTAAATCACACAGGAGGTTTGTGAAGTTTACTGAGACAATGTATCAAAGTATTTTTGGGACCCTGTATGGGTTTGCTAAATGTTAACTTCCTTTCTTATTAAGATGATGCTCATTAAACATCCTCTAAACAACATTAGAAAAGGTGATTAGTTTAATCTAGTTCTAAACAGGTGAAAAACAAGTTTAAACACATTTTTATGGTCTAACCTGGTGACCTACATTCTTTTCCATGGAGAGCTCAAAATAAGACTGTTTCTACAGGTATACTCTGATTATTGATCATATATAAATGAGTGAATTCAGCTCTAATGTAGGCTTCTATGTTTTTACAGAGCAAATACGATATTTCCCTGTTGATTTGGGTGCAGAAAAGTTATCACAAGAGAAAGAAGAGGAATTATCTGATGATAACTTTTATGAGGAAAATGCTAAGTTTATCACCACCTGGGTATTGTGATAAAAGAGAATTATAAAAGCACATTCCACTTAGCCTGGGCAACACAGTGAGATCTCATCTCTATTTAACAACACAAAAGGTACTTTCCAAACCTTGTGAATCACCATTTCTACCCTCTAGGCAGCAAAAAACTACCTACCAGGAAATCCCCTCATCTAACATGGCAATTATGTCTCGAAGTTTGGTTCAGCTTGTGCTGAGACTAGACAAGGAGTAACATTAAGCATCTACCATAACCATTATAGAATATAAAAATATAAAAACACAATCCCTTATCTTTAAAATGTGAGGTCACAGTATAGTCCTTTTTAAAGAGAAATGAGAATGTCTCTCCTTTCACATTAATGAGGCCATCCCTGCAGTTTGGAGTTTATTCTAGGCACAACATTTTAAACTTAAATGGCTCAAGAGAAGAGAGCTCTAAAGTCAAAGCTGAACCTGGGGTTGGGGAGCGGGGAAACAAAGAAAAAGAGAAGAGAGCTCAAGACGATGAGGGGCTTAGAAACTATCCAATCTCAAAAACAGTGGGGAAAGGCTGGGCATGGTGGCTCATGCCTGTAATCCCAGCACTTTGGGAGGTTGAGGTGAGTGGATCACAATGTCAGAAGTTCGAGGCTAGCTGGCCAATATAGTAAAACCCCAGTTCTACTAAAAATACAAAAATTAGCCGTGCGTGGTGGCACATGCCAGTAGTCCCAGCTACTCGGGAGGTTGAAGCAGGAGAATTGCTTGAACCCAGGAGGCAGAGGTTGCAATGAACCCAGACTGCACCACTGCACTCCATTCTGGGCAACTGTGCGTGACTTTGTATCAAAAAAAAAAAAAAACAAAAAACAAAACAAACAACAACAAAAACAACAACAAAACCCCAAAAATAGCAGAGAAAAAAAGGCCTAGTGAGACAAGAGTATGTGAAAGGTTTCAGGTGAAACAAAAACCAAATTAGAGCAAATGGATAGATACTGGGGAAAGCATATTTCAGCTTAAAGTAAAAAACAGTATTTTTAGACATTGAGTTACCACAAATTTAAAGTGCTCCGTTGGGAGGTTATAATCTCTGCCTGTGGAAGCATTTAAGTAAAGGCAAATGAGCATTTATAGGGATGGTTTCAAGATGAGTCTTAAATTAGGTGGGAGATTGAATTTGATTTCCTCTAGCCCTGAGACACTAAGATTCTATGACTTTTTACTTTCCTCACATCTCACATTTAATAGTACTGCAAATAACTGAATCTTAACCAATGTAACTTTTAGATGGGAGAGAAATGGTAAAGAGTAACTCTGAAGTCTCTATGTATTGATAAGATGTAAAACTTATGCTGGTGGATACACATTTTTCAAAATATTAACTTTCATTTGAAACCTTAAATTTATAATTGACAGAAAATGCTTATAGATTGTCTTCCTTGAAGTGACCAATCATTTCATTTTGGAGAAAATGTCTGCCAAATGTCCAAGTCAGCTGTTTTTTTCAAGTAAAGATAATACTCCATGAAAAAAGTAGCTAGTTGAGCTTACAACTCAAACAATTATATAAATACTTTTTTCCTGAGTAAACTATCATATTTGGAGAAACTGAACTCAGAGAAGTTAAAAGACTTGCCGAAGACCACATAGCTAAAGCTAAGAGTTGAACCTAGATCTTTTGGTCTCCAAAGTCTATGTTCTTTCCACTGTTACTCTGAAACCAATGATTTATAAAACAAGAGTGTATACCTGAATAAAAGAGAGACGATAAAGCACTAAACATGCCTAGTTACAATAATGGACACTAGGCCTCTGCTGCCTTCTAGGTTTCTCTAAATAATCCTAAGCAGTCTTAGCTGCCCAAAAGAATTCATCATCAGATTTCTCTTTTCTATAGCAACAACAGAGCATAGGGAATTGGGAATAAATTCATAAAATGTAAGATATGTGTGTGTCTGTGTGTGTGTGTGTCTCTACATGGCACAGGAGAACATGAACAATGGAAAAGATAAAAGGCTAGGGAAAGCCCATTTGGTTTATCAGTTTCCTGGACTGGAATCTTATTTTTCATTCACAGCAGTATATCATTGGCCTTGGCATAGTAATTATGAGGATATGTTCTTTATTAGATTTGCTCAACTTGGCTGGGTTCAGCTATATGCTGCCAGCTGGGCTGATGCCAATGTTGAAACTCCAGTCTTCTAAATTCCAGTTCACTTAAACAGCATAGGTTGCCTCCTGCTCCTATCCAGTTCAGTTAACACTTTTGTTATTTCATATCCAGCTCCTTTTTCCCCACCTGACTTATTTCTACAACATGGGTAGAGGACTTCGGCAACTACAAAGACATGTCACATTTTCCTGGGGACTTCAGCTAATAAATCTGCAGAGAGTGGGGGAAAGCGAACAGATAGCTAAAATAATCCGTGATAGGACCACAGACTTCGAAAGCCTCATATTACTGAAACTAAAAGGTATAACTAACCTTAGTTTTCTACAGCAGTAGGTAAGATGATTCAGAAGCAGTTTCAGCAAGTAGAGGGCTGTATCTTAGAAGATGGTCTGCTAATGTCTAGTCAAGCTTAGGTCACTAAGAAAGGTGGCATGGAATCACAAGGTGAGGAAGCACCTGCTAGTCAGCCACACAGTCCAAAACATTCCAGCTTTCCTTAGCATGAGACAATAAATTTTAACAGCTTACAACCACAGTCCTTCCTTCTTGCCATATTACCCTCATAACCTCCTTTTTTCTTTGCTTGGTTTGAGTTTGCCAGGTTTTTCTCATCTTCTTAACATATATAAATGTTTATGTTTTGTTTTTCTTCTAGTAAGTCATTATTGAGATCCAGAAACTCTCATTTATAACTGTAATATTTCCTCAAAAATAATCTAGGCAATCAAGGTAAGAATTTTTTTTTTTTTTAAAGACAGAATCTTGCTCTGTTGCCCAGGCTGGAGTGCAGTGGTATGATCTCGGCTCACTGCAGTCTCTGCCTCCCAGGTTCAAGTGATTCTCCTGCCTCAGCCTCCTGAGGAGCTGGGACTACAGGTGTGCACCACCACACTTGGCTAATTTTTTTTCTATTTTTAGTAGAGACAGGGTTTCACCATGGTGGCCAGTATGATCTCGATCTCCTGGCCTCGTGATCTGCCCCTCTTGGCCTCCCAAAGTGCTGGGATTACAGGTGTGAATTTTTTTATTTTTTAAGACAGAGTCTCACTCTGTCACCTAGGTTGGAGTGCAGCGGCATGAGCTCGGCTCACTGCAACTTCCACCTCCCGGGTTCAAGTGATTCTCCTGTCTTAGTTTCTTGAGTAGCTAGGATTACAGGCGTGTGCACCATGCCTAATTTTTTTTTTGTATTTTTAGTAGAGATGGGGTTTCACCATGTTGGCCAGGCTGGTCTCAAACTCCTGACTTCTGGTGATCCATTCGCCTTGGCCTCCCAAAGTGCTGGGATTATAGGCATGAGCCACTGCACCCGGCCCAAGAGAAAAAATTTAGTAATACAGTTTATCACTGGTTTTCAGTAACATTTTCCTAAAAATCACTAACACTTATTTAACATTGGGGATTTTGTAAACTGGTATGTTTTGATGTTGGCACAGTAGGTGTTAAAATAAAAGCTTGCCAAAAAAAAGCTATATGGGTTCTGTGTATTCCCAAGAAAACAGCAAATGTGGTCAAATTTATGAACTGTGTAAAACACATCTCACTATTTCAAAGAGCTTGAGAGATGCCACTTGTTTCATTATACAGGTCGAAAACTGCTACCATTCTCAGGCATCTGGAGTTTGTGAGGGCAAGAGAGAGAATGGGCAGAGTTGAAGGGGTAGCTTAAGAATTCTAGAAGAGAGGTATGGAATGCGATTTTTTTTTTTTTGGTCCCTTGGGCAGATTTAATTACAATCAGTGGGAGAACCCAGATTCTCTGCTTCATAATCTACTGCCACTCATCTCAATTCCCCATTTTCCTATTTCTATTTGTGTACCACAAGCATATAATCAAGAAAAAACCAGTTATGAGAGTACTGGTTCACTGCACAAGTTTCATCTCATATTTATTTTTCCTGACCAAAATAGAGCACTGTGTGCAGTTCCCTTTTCTTGGGAGGCCTGGGCATCTTGATTCAGATGCAACTAACACACAGTAGGCATCTACTACGTACCACGTGGTGCTATGCATTTGCCACCGATTTTCGCATTTCAATCATTCAGTCAACTGGGGAGGTAGACACTTGTCTACAACCTCCACTGAGCCTAGCACTGCTAACATGAGCTGCTCTACAACTGTGGATAGACAGATGAATAAAGGACAGATTTACCAGATATGACGAGATCACAAGGCCAACGCTGAAATAAGGACAGGGACTCTGTGTGTGTGTGTGTGTGTGTGTGTGTGTGTGTGTGTGTGTGTATGGAAGGAGGAAACGGTATAAAAATAAGGGCAAGGTCTGGACACAATATATCTTAGAAGGTAAAAAGGAAAATAGCAACTGAGTGGCTATTCTCATTAAAGGCACCAAAGAGTTAGTTCTGATTTGGAATCTTTCAACACAAATAAATGATAAATGTTTGTGGTGACAGATATCCCAATTACCCTGATTTGTTCATTAAGCACTGTACGCATGTATCAAAATGTCACATGTACCTCATCAAAATGTATAATTATTACATATCAATAAAAACAAACAGAATTTGCTTCACTTACTAACAAACACACTCATATCTTTTCTGACAGTGAACTACTGAACACACCTTCTTGGGAGACAAGAGGGGCATATTAGCTACTAAACCTGTAGAGACCACACCCTCCTGCTCATTGTGGCTTATTAGAAAAAAAAGTAGGGTAGAAGGGCAGGGTGTGGAGGTGTACACGTGTTTAGTAACTGAGAGGTGGGTGAATGTAGGCTCTGGAAACAAATCTTAGTACCCTATGTCACTCTTACTTTTGACCATCAGGTTTCCAAAATTAAAAAACTGTAATTAGTGTAAATAGCTTCTAATCTGTCAAAATCGTTGTAGATGTGAGTAGTAGTCTCATTTTTTGTAATTAAGTGAATATCTGAATAATGGCTTTAGATGAGGGTAAACAGAAATGGAATTAGAATATACAGATAGTATGACCTATTTCAGTTAACAGATATTACTGAATAATTGGCATGTGCCAAGTGGTGGTGACATAAAGAGGCAGTTAATAAATTAGTTCCATTTAACATGGACTCCAGATAGAAGAGAATCCAAACTTCCTAGACATGGCAGAAAGAATTTTAGCTCCTCATTAATGCTTATACTGAAAACCTGGCATTATTTTAAATCATACAGGGCTTGTTTGTTAAATAAATAGTCACAATAGGTGATACACTTTAAGAACTTGTATTTTGCATTTTTCAAAGTATGTCCCCTGCATCTTATCCTCACCACAATGTCACTGCTTTAATTTTCTCTCTCACCTGGAATATTGTAACAGGTTGTTAACTGGCATCCCTGACTCCTGCATCTAGAAGCCACCTGTCCTTTCATTGTTGCCAGAATGGTGCTTCTAAAACACAAATCTGAGCTGTAACTCTACTACTTAAAAGCCCATTCCATAGTTCTTTTTTTTTTTTTCAAGACAGAGTCTTGCTCTGTCACCCAGGCTGGAGTGGAGTGGCGCAATCTCGGCTCACTGCAACCTCTGCCTCCTGAGTTCAAGCGATTCTCCTGACTCAGCCTCTTGAGTAGCTGGGATTACAGGTGCATGCCACCATGCCCATCTAATTTCTGTATTTTTAGTGGAGATGGCGTTTTTGCCATGTTGGCCAGGCTGGTCTTGAACTCCTGACCTCAGGTGATCCACCCAACTGGCCTCCCAAAGTGCTGGGATTATACTAGTTCTTGAATTAGTTTGGATATTTTGTCCCTGCCCAAATCTCATGTCAAGTTGTAAGCCCTGACCTTGGAGGTGGGGCCTGGTGGGAGGTGTTTGGGTCATGGGGGTGGATTCCTCATGGCATGGTTCTGTCCTTGACATAGTCAGTGAGTTCTGGTTGTTGTAAAGTGTGACACCCCCCTCCCCACAATGTGATGTGCCTGCTCTGGCTTTGCCTTCCACCATGAGTAAAAGCTCCCTGGGACCTCCCCAGAAACCAAGCTATGTGGCACCATGTTTATACAGCCTGCAGAAATGTGAGCCAATTAAACCTCTTTTCTTTATAAATTACCCAGCCTTAGGTATTTCTTTATAGCAATGCAAGAATGGCCTAATACAGTTCTCAATGCTTATAAGGTAAAGATCCAGATCCTTAAGATGGTCTCTAAGGGAAGCATTCTGTGCCTTCCTCTTCTGTGCCTTATCTCTTTCTGTTCCTGTCTTTACACCCTACGATCTAGCCATTTAACTATTTTTTAATTCCTTGACCATAGTTTTTTTTTTCCTAAAAAAAACTCCTGGGCCTACAATAATCTGTTTCCACTGCTAGCTAGAATTTTTTCTCTATCTTCCCTAAGGTTTCAGCTTAGACATCACTTCATTTCGAAGCCTTCATTTGGAAATCTTGTCCTTTATTCATCCATCTACCCAATAGCTGTAGAGCAGCCTATGTTAGACATGCTAGGCTCAAGGGAGGTTATAGAGATCTCCAACCTCCAATCCCCTCAATCTAGGTTGGGGTCCCTCTGTACTTTATTCCTCCAAAGTCATAATTCTTTATTGGTCTATATGCATAACTATAAACACTAACGGCAGAATCCCCATCAACTGAACCAATAACTAGCACTTAATCATAACTTGATAGTTAGAATTTGAATGAATGGATGGATGAAGAAGATAGTCTATCAGCTGACCTCATGTTGAGATATGTCTACATGTCAGCCTTAGTTGTATTATTCTTGCCTCTGCCCTAGTTTTTCTCTCTGTAGTCTAGGATTACAATTTAATTAATTCTTTCTGCCCCAGAATCCCAAAGTGATTATGGCATAATTTCCTATGTGGTTTTATAACAAAAAGAGAACGTTCTTTAGAAAAGAACTTTGCAAAGAAAAAAAGGAAGAGATATTCTAGAAGTTTTGTTTTTAAGCATCAAATTATTACCCTCCAGACCAGGGTAAGAATTCTGTACATGAGCCACAATGTTGAATCAGATTTTGAAGTTTTTGTTTTGTACAAAGATACCTGTCACAGGTAGAAAGGGTAGGCTGAGAGGGTAAAAGAGGCCTGGCTGACCATGTACTCTAACAAGTTGCCAAAGGGCAGCACCTCTACTAGATTCCCATATTTGGATTAGCATGTAGAGAGCAGACAGATCCAATTTACAACATATGAAGTCATAAGAGACTAATGTAGTAATCCAGAATAGCAATATATTAATTTATAATAAAATATAAAGTAGCTTGGGTCTCATGTTCTCTTCCTGCTGTAAATCTACATAGGAAGCTAAGGTACAATCTGAAACTGGCTTTCCCAAACTGAAATCAGAGCAAGGGGAAGTCAAGTGGATTATGATGATGGCTAAAGGTATGATTAGCATCATTGTCATGCCATATGTACTTCATTCTTCATTTTGCTTTTTAAATTTAAAAAGTAAAGCATGTATCGGTTTCAGTTTTAAGTCACAAAAAATAAGTGGCTAAAAATAAAAAGCTTCTGCCTTTTATAACCAAGTACTGTGGATTAGTTGGAAGCTTGGTAGTTACTACCCATCAGAGCTGGCTTGGCCGCAGGAGTTTAGCAGCGAAAAGGGATACTACTTGGCTTAGTAAAGGAGAAAAAGAGAGGCAGCAGACAGCTGGCACACAGGATTACTTTAAAAAGCCAGAGATAGGTGGTAGGTGAGCTGATCAATCTAAAATTATGTAGCAGACACAGGCACGGGAGTCACCTGCTACCTATTCCCAAGATCATTAAATGATATAGTATTACAGAGGTAAAAGTGACCATTAGGGATCATGTAGTTCAGCCTCTCACATGTAAGAATGACTTGCTCAGTGACATAAAACAAGTTTGTGGCCTGGTTCAGACTAGAACCCAGTTCAGTGCTCTGATATTACACCATATTGCTTCTTTCCTATTTTTAAATCAGGATTTGGAAACCAAAATCCAGGGTCTCAAATGAAGCTTTGAAGAAGGGCCAAAGGAGAATGGGAAGAGTATCAGGGAGACAAGTGTGAAAGCAATATGCCTCAGTGATATTGGTTCTGATAGCTGGCTCTACTAAAAGATCTTCATGGTCTCACTCCCTAGACTCAGATATCAACAGAGCGAAGTCATTTAATTATCTGAGCTTCAGTTTTTTCATAAATAAACTGTATCTGAAAATAATTATACCTTATTCAGAGTTACCAGAGGATAAAATGAAATTCTGTGTATAAAAGAACATTAAATATTTTTTTCCCTATTTACCATGAGCAAGAAACTATCTTAATCTGAATTTTTAACATTTGCATACTAATAACCAGAAAGTAGGAAAGGAGGAGGAAATAGTATGATTAGAAAAAGAACAGGCTTATTCACTGAGAACAACTTGTTTAGTAAAATGGATTAAGTAACCGCATTTTTTCCAGGTTGCATCACTTGCACCTTAGCCAGGACATTGAGATGGCTGGCCAAACCTCAGCTGTTATAGAAAGTGCTTTTGTAGGACCTACTGAGAGTGCGAAGTGTGGGAGGAGAAAGTTGTTAGAGGAAACAACCTAACTGCTGGAATGATGGCTGAAGCACCTGGTCTGGAAATGTCACCTGGAAGAAGGTCTCTCTACCTTCTGAGACTGCTCCTGTGACCATCTTCTGTTAAAAACCTAAGGTCTCCAGAGACACACAGAAGAGAGGAAAACAGTCAGCAAACTTCTCTGGAAGCACCAGCCACAGAGTGAGTCATATTTCTTATCAGTAAGGTTTGCAGCTAGAAAAGAATGCATATCCAGCAACCTGGACACAAAGACTGTCAGCTCTGTTGGCTCTGGAGAACTGCCTAAGGACTCTAGATTTATCAGCCAAAAGAAAAGAAAATGCCCTAGGTATGATAGTAAGAAAATCAATTTTTAACTGAATAACGCTCAGACCACCAAAGCTTATCCTGTTTTAGCCTCAAGTAAATGAAAATGACTCTGTATCAGTTCCAAGGCACCTTTCTTTTTTCTGCTTCCATAGAGCTATTACCTCACAGGGCTTCCTCACAATGGATTTACCATACTGACCCCAGGGTCCTTGTTTCTTGCAGCACAAAAACGAGTGGCACTTTCCTAAGCCAAGAAGTATGTTTCCCTTTCATTCTGCCCCAGGTTCTCTCCACCTCAGTGTGACTATCCCAATCCAAGCAACCCTCATTTCTTCCTTGTCCACAATTACCGCTGTGCAACTCATTCTCCACAGACCAGCTCAAGTGATTTTTTCAGATAACAGCTTTGTTGACATAATTTACATATCATGAATTCACCCTACATTTTAGTGTTTTCTAAGATATTCATGGAGTTGTGCAAACATCATCCCTATCTGATTTTAAAACATTTTCATCATCCTCAAAAGAAACCCCAATAGCAGTCATTTCCCATTTTCCATCCCCCTAGCCACTGGCAACCACAAATCTACTTCTGTCTATGTGTATTTGGTAATTCTGGACATTTCACATAAATGTAATCATCAGTGACTATCTTTTGTGACTGGCTTTTTCATTTAGCATAATGTTATTAAGGTACATCTATATTGTAGCATGTATTAGTACTTTATTCTTTTTTATTGTCAATTAGTATTTTGTTCTATAGATATATTTTATTTACCCATTTATCAGCTGATTAACATTTGGGTTGTTTTATCTTTTTGGTTGCTGTGAATAATGCTGCCATGAACATTCGTTATGTGTTTTTGTGTAGACATATGTTTTCTGTTCTTTTGGGTACATACCTATGAGTGGAATTACTGGGTCACATAGTAACTCTTTAACATTTTGAGTAACTTCTAAATTGTTTTCCAAAGTGGCTACAGCCTTTTCCAATCTCACCAGCAATGTTCAAGGTTTCCAATTTTTCCACATCCTCAGCAACATTTGTTATTATCTATCTTTTGGTTATAGCTGTATCCATGGGTGTGAAGTGGTATTTCACTGTGGCTTTGATTTGCATTTCCCTAATGACGAATGATATTAAGCACCTCAACTGCTTATTGGCTATTTGTGTATGTTACCTGGAGAAATATCTATCCAAATCCTTTGCTTATTTTTAAATTGGGTTATTTGTCTTTTTATTGTTGAGTTACAAGTGTCCTTTTATATTCTGGATACAAGTCCAAGTGAGTTTTTTAAAGTAAATCAAATCTTGTCACTTCCCTGGCTTAGTACCTTCTAATGGTTCCCTAATACGTTCAGAATAAAATCCAGTACTTCCATGCTGGTTTACAAGGTCCTATATGATGTGGTGCCTGGCCACTTCTCCAATATCATCTTGTACCACTTGTTTTTGTTTTTTTTTGAGATGGAGTCTCGCTCTATCACCCAGGCTGGAGTGTATTGGTGCGATCTTGGCTCACTGTGACCTCTGCCTCCTGGGTTCAAGGGATTCTTTTGCCTTGGCCTCCTGAGTAGCTGGGATTACAGGCATGCACCACCACACCTGGCTAATTTTTGTATTTTTAGTAGAGATGGGCACCTCACCATATTGGCCAGAGTGGTCTCAAACACCTAAGCTCAGGTGATCCACCTGCCTTGCCCTCCCAAAGTGTTGGGATTACAAGCGAGAGCCACCGTATCCAGCCTGCTTGTACCACTTTCTTGCTCAGGCAATGCATTCTAGTCACAGCAATCTGCTTTCTGCCCTTGGAACATTGCAAACTCATTTATGTCTCAGCATCATTATATTAGCTGTCCCTTCTGCCTGCTTGGAAGTCTCTTTCCTTGGATGACTCCTTCTCATCATTCAGGTCTCAGTTCAAGTATCAACTTTTCAGACAATTTTCTTGAAAAGAAATTCTATCTAAACAAGTTTCCCCTCTACAAAGAACATTTGTGAATGATAAATATGTTCATTATTTTCATTGTGGTAACGGTTTCGTGGATGTATATATACGTCAAGACTTTTCAAATTGTACACTTTAAATGCATGCCATTTATCTTATGTCAATTATATTTCAATAAAGCTATTAAACAAAAAAAAAACCTTTATAATTATACCTTCACTGTCACTATCCTATCATACTTTATTTCCCTAGGAGAAATTAATTTTTGTCTACAAAAATTATCTATATGAAATTATCTTATTTCTTCATTTAAATGTTTACCATCTGTTTCACCCAACTAGAATGGAAGTGTCATGAGCACAGCAATGTGGTTCATTTTTTTCACTAGTGTATTCTCAGCTTGGGTTACAATTAGGTGCTCAATAAATATTTGGCTAACTGAATGAATAAATTCAATAGAGGTTTAGAAAAGAGCTCCTTAGACAATAAGAAGGGTGACTTTTCATTCCCTCAGATTCCCCAGTACTTTTTAGACTTAAGAGGATGAGATTATTATCTTTACTAAAAGCAGCTACCTCAAAATTATTCTGAATGATCTTCACTGTCATCATCTGTATAATTTTATTGTTCATTTAGTCTGTGGCACTATTCTAGTACTTTATATATACTCTCTCATTGGTAGTGGTTAGTTTTGTAATAATAGTATTATGATAATAATATAGCATATTGTAATAATCATATAATACATGATATAGTTATAATACAGAATATAACATAATAGCAGCAGTAACACAATAAAAATTTTGTTTAGCACTTGCTATTCATCAGATATAAGCATTGTACCCATGTAATCTCATTTATTCCTCACAATAACTTCATGAAGTAGGTTTTCTACTTCATGATGTGGAATCTGCAGTTTAAGGAGGTGAATTAACTGCCCAAAGCTACATAGCTGATAAAAGGCAGAGATGAACCTCAAACCCACATCTATCTTACTTCAAAGCTTGTTCTTTTTCCATCCTGCTATGGTGCTTCTCAACTATTTTTACATATAGTGTTACTCCAGCTCTTACCCAAAGCCCCTAAGGTCAGAGGAAGGTGTGTGCCTTGGGAATACTAGTATTCAAACTTTGAAATGGGTTAGGGACAAAAGTAAGAGAGATGAAAAGCTAGCTGCTTGAGAATAAACAAGGATGTTTAGAGCAAGGAATTATTACTTTATCCCAAATGCCATATGTGGCTTCATCTGACACTTAATACTCACTGTTTCTAATTGCTCCCTGGTAGACCTTGGTTTTTACCTAAGCTGCTGGCCCTTGTTCCTCCCCTGCATACCAGTGAAGTATACTGGTGAAGACATGATCACGACAGACCTGGGGGTATTCTCCCTTATCATCTCATCTGGGTCCTGATTTCAAGAGCCTGTTTGTAGATAGGCTTTTACCTTTGGTGCCAGGAGGCTGCAGGTTGTCTCCAGTCAAGGAACACCAGCCGACAGGGAAGATGTCCCGGGAGTCGAAGCGGCACCAGTAGTCAAAGGCCCCTCGCCACCCATCAAAAGTGACAAGCACCTCTGAGCCCCGAACCTCCCCAATAGTGGCTGGGCAAATGAAATGAGGGTTCTTCCTGTCCACAGCTTCTAGCTTCATCCCCATTTTGAAGAAGTTGTGGGAAGGCGATGGTGGCTCCTAGATGAGAGACAGAAATAGACAGACCTAGACACACAAAGAGAGGCCATGTATGGCAATAGACTACTATCTAATTTGGATGATTAAAAAGTGACTGCTATATAAGATTTATAATGGAGATATAGTCTTTCTTTTAAATTAATTTCAGAGTATACCAAAATGTTGCTTTATTAATCCTAACATTTTGACAACTTTGCTTCAGATTTTTAATAAAGGAAATAAAAGGTTGCAGATAAAGTTGAATCTTCCTTTGTGCCCTTCCCATATTCCATTCCCCTTCTACCTACCATGGAGGTAACAGCTACCCATGCATGTTTTATATTTTACTATATACATACATACCCATTTGCCTGCTTTTAAATTTTATATAAATGGTATTATACTGTATATATCATTGTATATATTGTTGTGCTTTATTGTTCAGCATAATGCTTCTGAAATTTGCCATGTTGACAAATTTAGCTCTGGTTCATTTTAATTCCTTATAGCATTTCATTGTATGTATATAAAAATTGTATTAATTCTCCTTTGGACACTTAAAGTTCTTTCCAATTGTTTACTATTTCAAAAGAGTTTTAGCCACCATTCTTGCACTTCTTTGTATACATGTGGGAAGGTTTCTTTAGGTTATACATCTAGATGTGTAATTCCTGGGTTATAGGGGAGATATATGCATCTTCTGCTTTATCAAATATTGTTAATTTGTCCTCCAAAGTGGTTGTAACATTGTATACTTTCTCTTTCACCAGAAGTGTGGAGAGTTCCTGGGTGCTAATTTGTAATGCGGCTACATAGATCAAGTTTCAAAAATGTGTTGTACATTCTATTCTGTTGAGTTAATCTTATTGTCTGATCCTGTATCAATAATATAGTCTTATTAAATGGATATCTGATAGTAAAGTCCCATTTTGGGGGACTTTTTCTTCATTATTGTTTTGGCTATTCATTCTCCACCTTTCATGTAAATTTCAATCAGTTTTTCAAGTTCCATAATACAAACCCTATTAGAATTTTGACTGGAATTGCAATGAATTTATAGATGAATTTGGGTGGAAATAACCTTTGTCATTTATTGTCAAGCCTCTTTCCTTCTTTCTTGGAGAAAGGGTCTGGCTCTGTCGCCCAGGCTAAAGTGCAGTGGTTTGATCTTGGCTCACTGCAACCTCTGCCTCCCAGGGTCAAGCAATCCTTCTACCTCAGCCTCCCAAGTAGCTAGGATTATAGGCACATGCCACCATGCCCAGATAATTTTTGTATTTTTTGTAGAGATGAGGTTTCATCATGTTGCCCAGGCTAGTCTCAAACTCCTGGACTCAAGTGATTCACATGCCTCGGCCTCCCAGAGTGCTAGGATTACAGGCATGAGCCCCCACTGTGCCTAGCCAAGATTTCTTTAATGTAGATTTCTCCAACATATATTTTACAATTTCCTCTATAAATATCTCATGCTTTTTTGCTAACTTTTTTTCTAGGCAAATTACAATTCCACTACTATCAGAAGCAGCATTTAAAAATTTTATTTTCAAATCATTCATATTTAACTGTTGCTGTTAAATAGGAATAAAGTGATTTTTAAAAATTGGCCAACTTATTCGATACTGATAAGCTTATGTTGATTGACATACCAATTCTTGTGTGCTTAATTTATCAACTGTTAACAGATTAAGTCTTGAAATATTCCCTAGTGACGTGTGGATTTTCCAGTTTTACCATGTAATTTTGTCAAATTTTGCTCTATTATACTTTGAGATTATGTTTTCTAGAAGCATGTACATTTATGACTGTTTTATCTTCTTGGTGAACTCTATTTTATCATCAGATAGTGACCACTTTAATGCCTTTTATTTTTAGAAACAGGGTCTTGTTCAGTCACCCAGGCTGGAATGCAATGGTGCAAACACAGCTCACTGCAGCCTCAACCTCCTGGGCTTAAGCAACTCTTCCACCTCAGCCTCCCAAGTAGCTGCGACTACAGGCATGTGCCACCACTCTCAGCGAATTTTTAAAATTTTTCCAAAGACAGGGTCTTGCTACACGTGGCCCAGGCTGCTCTCAAATTCCTGGACTCAATGCTTTTATCATCATTTCAACTTTTAGTATCAAAGTCTTGTGTGATTTCCATATAGTTTATACTAGCTTTCTTTTGATAAAAGTTCATCTGGCACATATTTTGTATTCTTTTATTTTCTTTTTTGTTTTTTAATTTTAAAATTTGTTTTCCATCATCCCCAGCCTCTGTAGATATTCTTTTACTTTCAACATTTTTGTCATTATGTTTAGTGTCTCTTATAAACAGCATATAGCTAGATTTTTAAAAATCTGATCTATGTATGATTATAATGAACTTAAGCTCATTTCTTATGATAATTGATGTATCTGAATTATTACAACTATCTTATTGTCTATGTTTTTATTTAACTTGAATTTCCAAAGTTCTTTTTTCTCCTTTTCAATCAACTGTGTTTTTTTCCATTTTCCTCCTCCACTGATCCAGAAGTTAAACATTCTACTTGGAGTTTTTTGGCAGATCCCTTTAAGATTTTAACTGCACAGTTGGCGTAACAAAGTCTAAAACTCATCTTTATTTCTAGTCCCAAAGAATACAAGAACTACTCCTGAGTTACATAGGTGCTAGGTAATTCAGAAGCAGGATGCTCTTAGATTTGAGACTTAACTAGCAGCAAAGGCAAACCTAATTCAATACTCTTTACAGTAACTCTTACCCCATTAGAAAATTCAACTGATAGTAGATTGACTGCCTCACTTCTTGAGAAGCAAGAATACAGGTTTTGGGTTCCTGTTCTGCCACTTGCTAGCCACATGATCTTGGGCAAGCTCCTAATTCAAAAGTATTTGTTTCCTTAACTATTAAATGAAAATAATAATTTTTAGTTCATAAAATTAGCTGTGGGTATTAACTGAGATAGTATATATAAAGTCCCAAACATATTGTAGACAGAGATTATTGGCAGCTGGGACCATATAATCTAATATATGGGACCTTATAGTCTAATATATTCCTCTGGGGATAACTGCGGCTTCATAAGCTACTAAAAAATCCTACTGAACTAATTTCTGAGAAGACATCTTCGGGCCATAAGTATAATGTAGACATCAAAGGCTCAATATTTGACCTTAAGCAGCTTGGAGTTGGTGATCTGAGGGATAGCATACCTTGTGGAAAATCCTGATGGGAGCCATCTCTGCTCCATTTAGCGTCTTCAAAAGGAACATGGGCCAAGAAGATGCATTCAGCCGAAATCCTGCAGGAAGCATATTGGGCAAGAGATTAAAAATATGTTTCAAAAGTGAATGGTGATATCAAGTTCTGCTTTTGGAATCCAGTTACTCCTATGCTGTGATAGTTACAGAATCACAGACTGTTAAGAAAGGACTTAAGGGTTAAGAAGAAACGCCTCATTAGACTGATGAAGAAAATGAGGCACATAAGAGGAAATTTAACATTGTCCAAGGTAATGCTATAAAGTAAATAGTGGGACAGTCTCCAAACCAAGTTTCCTGAGACAAGTATTATAGAACACATAACATAATGCCTAGAAAACTTTCCTTGAAAAATCCGAAAAAGATGTGATAGGATTAACAAATACTTAGAGATGATCTGGACAGAAGGGATTATGAGATCCCCTTTCATACTCTAAAGAAGAAACCAAACACACCAACTAATAAACCCAATATATAATAAATCATTTTGGTTCATCTCAATATAAACTAACTACTTCTTTATCACTTTCTGCCTTGCACACATACACACGCCAAGTACAAAATACTTTTTAATATTCATTGTTTACTTAAACAACTAAGGACCCAGGAATGACACTGGAGAGAACTGTCCTATCCAAAAAAATCTTCATTTTGCAGAAGAGTAAAAAGAAGCCTAGAGAGGTTAATTGTCCATTATCATCCATCATAAATGTCAATAATAATGTACCACTTAATGAATTGTAAAAATAAGATCATTATTACAGTTAAGTCTTCCAATTAGAGCCCCAAGTGCTTCTTTCAATTTGCTTCAACTCTGCATCCTGAGATAACAAAACCTACTGCTTTCTGAGTATTTCCCAAACTACCTCAGCCTTGCTACTCCAGACAAAAGAACAGATAAGCTGCACCCAAGCTGCAAAGGTGGAAATAACAGGAGCAGCAGCAGTATCTGATATTAGTGAGCATTTCACTGTTCACTACGCCAATCACTTTCTATTGACTAATCCTCAAGACAGCCCAATGAGGTAGATATTATCTTCATTTTATAGATGAGGAAACAGGTACAATTTATTTAAAGTTAAATGAATCGCTTAAGATTTTGAAGTAAGCAAATGAAAAGACAGGATTAAAATTCAGGCAATCTGACTCCCGAGCTCACACTTTAAAACTGGCAATATATAGGTAAAATGAAAAAGGAAGAATCAGCTTTTCAAATAAAGGATCAATTAATAACTATAATTAAAGTTAGGGGGAGGAGGTCACAAGAAAACACAAGCAAAAAAGAGTTACCACTCCATACTATTTAAACTTTTAGTCCCAAAGCTGGCTAGGCTAAGCCAGCCTTCCCAAGGTAAAGAGATTTCTTAGGACAGCCCATCCATATCAACAAAGGTGACAGCAATGTGGACATTCTTATTAATCTAAAACTGCCATCACTTCCTTTTTGCTTGCCCAACTTTTTTTCCCTTTAGGGGGAAAATAAACCACCCTAGCTCCACATGATTTGGTGGGGATGTCAACCATGTGGTCCTCTCCTACCCGGCCATGGAATAAAACACAATGCCATTTAAGAACCTCAAATTCCCCTAGACCAAAAGTGTATATGTGTCTATGTCCCAAGTTAGGACAATTGTTTTCCGACATGAGATTGGTGCTGGAGAAGAAAATGTTTCTTTCTCTGATTACATGCCCATAAGGATGTTTGCAGTTTGGGCACTGCCACATGGAGAACAGACCTGAGAATAAAGCCAAGGTATGGCATGGGATAAAGTGACATAACAGTGTTAAAAACCCTGTATTCAGACACTCAACACCAGATAAAGCCTTGGACTTCTTGGCTTATGAGTTAATAATTCCTGCCTCCTCCTTTCTTCCCTCCCTAACCTGGTTTGAGCTGGGTTTTTAACTGCTACTCTTGTTTTGACTGTGGTTTAAAAAAAATTAAATCTCTCTAGAAATTCAGGCGTGGTGTATATGTGGGAAAACAACTCTCCTTAGGTCAGGGAAGGTCTGAAGCAAGCCAAACCCAGAAGAGCTTTGCAATGAATGATTTGGTATACCTACAGATAAGGAAAAGCAAGGCACTACTGTTTTAGAGAGGTGTTCTGTACACCTTGGTAAATGGAGGCCTGCACAATTAGAAAATTCAGGTTTCATGCCTTTAGTTATCAATGACTAGAGTGCCTAGCCATGTAATTCCCAATTCCATTTTTTAGGTAGGGGTTACTTAGGGGTTTCTATCTCATCTGGAGCTTAAGGAGCTAAAAAATCCTCTCAGCTGGGAATCATTAGAATATTATCATAATAGTTAATATATATTGAATGTTTACCATGTACTAAACATTTTATATGCCATTTCTTACTCAATATTTGAAATAGTAACATGAAGGAGGCACTGTTATCATACCTACTCTACAGATAAAAAATGAAAAATCAGAGAAGTAGCTTGTCTAGGGTCATGGTAGTAAATGGTAGAGACAGATTTCAATACATGGTGGTTAGATACCAAATTTTATGGTTCTTCACTATGTTTCGCTACCAGCAAGATTCTTCAAGAGTACAGGAGGAAGAGGATCCAAGATGGCCAAAAAGGAACAGCTCCAGAGTGCAGTTCCCATCGAGAACAGCGCAGAGGGTGAGTGCTCACTGCATTTCCAAACAAGTTTTCACTGCCCACAGACCAGGAGATTCCCAGGCCAAAAAGCGCCATGAGTTTTCAGCACAGGGGTTTCAGTTGGTGTCTGGTCAGTGCACAAAAACTCAAACAAGTCTGTGCAGCTGTTTTGACTGGTGCCTGGAACTCCTGGGAGACAGAGCCGCCCACTCAAGTGAAAGGGAGGGAGCTGAGACAGGGAGCCAGGAGATCTGGCTAGGCGGGTACCACCCCCACAAAACAAGCAATCTGAAACACTCTGGATTGAGAGTTTTGCAGCAAATGCAGCTGGACCCAGGATGGTCCAGCTCAATACAGGGAAGGGCATCCCCTACTACCGAGGCAGTTCACACAGCAGCTGGGCAGAGCTGTGGCAGCTCAGCAACACCTCTTCTGGTAGACTGTGACTAGACTACTCTGTGTGGGGCAGGACATGTAGGAAAAAAGGCAGCAGCATGACAGGAACTTATAAATAAAGTTGACATTCCTAGGACAGAGCACCTGGGAAAACAGGAGGTTATGAGTTCAGCTGCAGCAGACTTAAAGGTACCTGCCCAGCAGCTCTGCACGGAACAATGGAGCTCCCTCCCAGCACAGCACTTGAGCTCCTATAAGGGACAGACTATCTTCTCAAGCAACTCCCCGACCCCCATACACAAAAAGAGAAACCTCAAAAAAGAGAACTCAGGCCGACATCTGGCAGGTACCCCTCTGGGATGAGGACAGCAAAGGAAGAAACCAACGGCAACCCTTGCTGTTCTGCAGTCCCCGCGGGTGATCCCTAGGTGAGCAGGGTCTGGAGTAGACCTCCAGCGGTCCTGCAGCAGAGGGGCTATTAGAAGGAAAACTAAGAAGTAGAAAGAAATAGCTTCAATATCAACAAAAAGGATGTCCACTCAGAGACCCCATCCAAAAGTGACCAACTACAAAGACCACAAGTAGATAAAGCCACTAAGATGGGAAGAAACCAGCACAAAAAGGATGAAAACACCAAAAACCCAGAATGTCTCGCCTCCTCCAAGGGATCACAACTCCTCAACAGCTAGGGATCAAAGATGGATGGAGAATGAATCTGATGAATTGACAGAAACGGGCTTCAGAAGGTGAGCAATAACAAACTTCTCAGAGCTAAAAGAACATGTGTTAACCCAATGCAAAGAAACTAAGAACCTTGAAAAAAGGTTAGATGAGATGCTAACTAGAATAAACAGCTTAGAGAAGAATATCAATGAATTGATGGAGCTGAAAAACACAGCATGAGAACTTCATGAAGCATGCACAAGTTTTGATAGCTGAATCAACCAAGCAGAAGAAAGGATATCAGAGATTGAAGATCAACTCAATGAAATAAAATGAGAAGGCAAGAACAGAGAAAAAAGAGTGAAAAGCAAAGAACAAAGCCTCCAAGAAACATGGGATTATGTGAAAAGACCTAATCTATGTTTGATAGGTGTACCTGAATGTGATGGAAGAATGAATCCAAGTTGGAAAACACTCTTCAGGATATTATCCAGGAGAACTTCCCCAACCTAGCAAGGCAGGCCAACATTCAAGTCCAGGAAATGCAGAGAATACCACGAAGATATTCCTCAAGAAGAGCAACCCCAAGGCCCAAAATAGTCAGATTCACCAGAGCTGAAATGAAGGAAAAAATGATAAGGGCAGCAAGAGAGAAAGGTCAGGTTACCCACAAAGGGAAGCCCATCAGACTCACAGCAGATCTCTCTGCAGAAACCCTACAAGCCAGAAGAGAGTGGGGGCCAATATTCAACACCCTCAAAGAAAACAACTTTCAACCCAGAATTTCATATCCAGCCAAACTAAGCTTCATTAACGAAGGAGAAAGAAAATCCTTTACAGGCAAGCAATTGCTGAGAGATTTCGTTACCACCAGGCCTGCTTTACAAGAGGTTCTGAAAGAAGCACTAAACATAGAAAGGAACAACCAGTACCAGCCACTTCAAAAACATACCAAATGGTAAAGAGCATCGACACAATGAAGAAACTGCATCAACGAATGGGCAAAACCACCAACTAGCATCAAAACGGCAGGATCAAATTCACACATAACAATATTAACCTTAAATGTAAATGGACTAAATGCCCCAATCAAAAGACACAGACTAGCAAATTGGATAAAACATCAAAACCCATTGGTGTGCTGTATTTAGGAAACCCATCTCACATGCAAGGACACACATATGCTAAAAATAAAGGGATGGAGGAAGATTTATTAAGCAAATGGAGAGCAAAAAAAAGCAGGAGTCGCAATCCTAGTCTCTGATAAAATAGACTTTAAACCAACAAAGATCAAAAGAGACAAAGAAGGGCATTACATAATGGTAAAAGGATCAATGCATCAAGAAGAACTAATGATCCTAAATATATACACACCCAACACAGGAGCACCCAGGTACATAAAGCAAGTTCTTAACAACCTACAAAGAGACTTAGACTCCCATACGATAATAGTGGGAGACTTTAACACTCCACTGTCAATATTAGACAGATCAACAAGCCAGAAAATTAACAAGGATATCCGGGACTTGAACTCAGACCTGGACTAAGCAAATCTAATAGACATTTACAGAACTTTCCACCCCAAATCCACAGAATATACATTCTTCTCAGCACCACATCATACCTACTCTAAAATTGACCACATAATTGGAAGTAAATCACTCCTCAGCAAATGCAAAAGAAAGGAAATCATGACAGTCTCTCAGACCACAATACAATCAAATTAGAACTCAGAATTCAGAAACTAACTCAGAACCGTACAACTTCATGGAAACTGAACAACTGGCTCCTGAATGTCGACTGGATAAACAATGAAATGAAGGCAGAAATAAAGATGTTCTTTGAAACCAATAAGAATGAAGACACAACATACCAGAATCTCTGGGACACATTTAAAGCAGTGTCTAGAGGGAAATTTACAGCAATAAAAGCCCACCAGAGAAGCTAGGAAAGATCTAAAATCGACACTCTATCATCAAAATTGAAAGAGCTAGAGGAGCAACATAAAAAAAACTCAAAAGCTAGCAGAAGACAAGAAATAACTAAGATCTGAGCAGAACTGAAGGAGATAAAAGACACAAAAAAAATACTTCAAAAAATCAGTAAATCCAGGAGCTGGTTTTTTGAAAAGATCAACAAAATAGACAGACTGCTAGCGAGATTAATAAAAAAGAAAAGGGAGAAGAATCAAATAGATGCAATAAAAGTGATAAAAGGGATATCACCACTGACTCCACAGAAATACAAACTACGATCAGAGATTACTACAAACACCTCTATGCACATATACCAGTAAACCTGGAAGAAATTGATAAATTCCTGGACACTTGCACCCTCCCAAGCCTAAACCAGGAAGAAGTTGAAACTTTGAACAAACCAATAACAAAGGCTGAAGTTGAGGCAGCAATTAATAGCCTACCAACCAAAAAAAAGTCCAGGTCCAGATGGGTTCACAGCTGAATTTTACCAGACGTACAAAGAGGAGCTGGTACCATTCCTTCTGAAACTATTCCAAACAATTCAAAAAGAGGGAATCCTTCCCACATCATTTTATGAGACCAACATCAGACTGATACCAAAATCTGGCAGAGACTCAACAAAAAGAGAAAACTTCAGGCCAATATCCATGATGAACATAGATGCAAAAATCTTCAATAAAATACTGGCAAACCGATTGCAACAGCACATCAAAAAGCTTATCCATTACGATCAAGTAGGCTTCATTCCAGGGATGTAAGGCTGGTTCAACATACACAAGTCTATAAACGTAATCCACCACCTAAACAGAGCCAAAGACAAAAAGCACATGATTATATCAATAGATGCAGAGAAGGCCTTTGACAAAATTCAACAGCCCTTTATGCTAAAAACTCTCAATAAACTAGGTATCGAAGGAACGTATTTCAAAATAATAAAAGCTATTTACGACAAACCTACAGCCAGTATCTTACTGAATGGGCAAAAACTGGAAGCATTCCCTTTGAAATCTGGCACTAGACAAGGATGCCCTCTGTCACCACTCCTATTCAATATAGTATTAGATGTTCTAGCCAGAGCAATTAGGCAAGAAAAAAAAATAAAGCGTATTTAATTAGGAAAAGAGGAAGTCAAATTGTCTCTATTTGCAGACGACATGATTGTGTATTTAGAAGACCCTATCATCTCAGCCCAAAATCTCCTTAAACTGATAAGCAACTTCAGCAAAGTCTCAGGATACAAAATCAATGTGCAGAAATCACAAGCATTTCTATACACCAATAACAGACTAACAGAGAACCAAATCATGACCGAACTCCCATTCACAATTGCTACAAATAGAATAAAATACCTAGGAACACAACTAACAAAGGATGTAAAGGACCTCTTCAAGGAGAACTACAAACCACTGCTCAATGAAATAAGAGAGGACACAAACAAATGGAGAAACATTCCATGCTTATGGTTGGGAAGAATCATGAAAATGGCCATACTGCCCAAAGTAATTTATAGATTCAATGCTATCCCCATCAAGTTACAAATAACCTTCTTCACAGAACTGCAAAAAAAACACCTTAAACTTCATATGGAACCAAAAGAGAGCCTGCATAGCCAAGACAATCCTAAGCAAAAAGAACAAAGCTGGAGGCATCATGCTACCTGAGTTCAAACCATACTACAAAGCTACAGTAATCAAAACAGCATGGGACTGGTACCAAAACAGAGATATAGACCAATCGAACAGAACAAAGGCCTCGGAGCAATGCCACACATCTACAACCATCTGATCTTTGACAAACCTCACAAAAACAACCAATGGGGAAAGGATTCCCTATTTAATAAATGGTGTTGGGAAAACCGGCTAGCAGTGTGCAGAAAGCAGAAAGTGGACCCCTTCCTGACACCTTACACTAAAATTAACTCCAGATGGATTAAAGACTTAAACAGAAGACCTAACACCATAAAAACCCTAGAAGGAAACCTAGGCAAAACCATTCAGGACACAGGCATAGGCAAGGACTTCATGACTAAAATGCCAAAAGCATTGGCAGCAAAAGCCAAAATAGACAAATGGGACCTAATTAAACTCCAGAGCTTCTGTACAGCAAAAGAAACAATCATTAGAGTGAACTGGCAACCAATAGAATGGGAAAAAACTTTTGCAATCTACCCATCTGACAAAGGGCTAATATCCAGAATCTATAAAGAACTAAAACAGATTTACAAGAAAAAACAAACAAACTCATCCAAAAGTTGGGGAAGAATATGGACACTTTTCCAAAGAAGACATCTATGAGGCCAAAAAACACATGAAAAAATGCTCATCATCACTGATTATTAGAGAAATGCAGATCAAAACCACATTGAGATACCACCTCATGCCAGTTAGAATGGCGATCATTAAAAAATCTGGAGACAACAAATGCTGGAGAGGATGTGGAGAAATAGGAGCACTTTTGCACTGTTGGTGGGAGTGTAAACTAGTTCAACCATTGTGGAAGACAGTGTGGCGCTTCCTCAAGGACTTAGAGATAGAAATTCCATTTGACCCAGCAATCCCATTACTGGGTATATACCCAAAGGACTATAAATCATTCTATTATAAAGACACATGCACATGTATGTTCACAGTGGCACTATTTACAATAGCAAAGACCTAGAACCAACCCAAATGCCCATCGATGACAGACTGGACAAGGAAAATGTGGCACATATACACCATGGAATACTATGCAGCCATAAAAAATGATGAGTTCGTGTTCTTTGTAGGGACTTGGATGAATCTGGAAACCATCATTCTCAGCAAACTGACACAAGAACTGAAAAT
>CAUYLG010061414.1:0-19603 GCA_963573385.1 Cacajao melanocephalus
CCATTCTCATTCTGGGTGATGATGGGTGTGTTCTCTTCCTTCCACTGGATCCACTTGATGTGATACACAGATTGTCCCGGGAAGCGTTCCTTGGAGGCCGCCAGCACCTGAGCGGTCTCCTCCTCCTCCTCCTCCTCCTCCTCCTCCTCCTCCTCCTCCTTGCACAGAGGAACAGCCCCGGGCAACACTGCCGCACCCTCCTCCTCCTCCTCAGGGACCCTGTTCTCCGCTCCCTCCTCACTATTGAACTCGCAGCTACTGGGGAAAGAATGCAGGTTAGAGAACGACTCCAGAGAGTCCAGGCTCGGCGACTCCCCAGGAGGGCTTGGGTCGCTGCAACTGCTGCTGAGGCCGCCAGCGCTGCTGGGCTCTTCGGAGCCGGCGGCCGTCACCTCCGCTTGGCAGGTGCTGCCGAGATCCGGGCGGACTCCCGCGTCTCCAGCGGGACCCAACTCATGACCCACTCCGGCGTCGGCTGTCTCGGGGGAGGCGGTCACCTTGTACTGCCCTCTCAGAGGCACCTCGGCGGCAGCAGGACTCTCCAAAGCACTATCCTTCAAGTCCAAACCCGGGGCGGAGCTGCAGGGTCCGGAAACCTCAGGAGAGCCCGCGGGAGAAGCCGAGTCCGGGAGGCTCCTACCGGCGGCCGCCGCCCCCTGCCCATTCCCGCCGCCGCTCTCCGCCGCCCATACTCCAGGACCATCCCCAGCGGCGAGCCTGGTCTCCTGTAGCCCCTCCTGCGAAGAACCTATCCCTGACGCTGGCCTGGCCGCCACCCCGTGTTCTAGAGGCTGCAAGCTCTCGGGGCTGCTCTCCATACCTGGCCGCCCGCCCCCCGCTCTATGGAGACCGCAGCCAGTTCTCCGCAGCCAGCGCCTCGGACGCCATGATAGCTGTACTGGCAGCAACAGCGCCCTGGCGCGGCCTCGGCCAGGCACGTCACCGGGGAGGGCACTAAGAGCCCGCTCGCGCGCGCGCTACCGCGCTCTCCACCCACTGTGAGCTTGCCTCCGCGTGACTGCCCGCGAAGGGAAGAAGGTGAACCACTCAGCAGCCGCCCATGTGGCCCCGCCCCTTCCGTGCTCCCGCCCGAGCTCGCGCTCCGAAGGCCAGGCGTGGAGGGCGTGGCTAGGAGGGCGTGGCCGGTGGGCGCGCCCCCGCCGCTCAGCTCCAGTAGAAAAACATCCTCTCACTATGTGGCCGGAAGTTGAACTCCCGGGCAGCCTGATTATGTGCGGCTTCTTTAAAGGCAAGGCAAGGCGGCGGACAGCTTGACTGTGACCCTTTAGCGCTGGGTCGTGTGTGGCCCACCCTCGGGCTCAGGCATTGCGGGGTGGTTGGAGGTGGTTCTAGTGTTTGGAGAAGAATTTGTCCCTGAAGGGCTCAGGAGACTTGTTTTCTCAGTTCCTAATATAGAAAATGGAAGGCATTTCTTAAGAGATGCAAATTTTAAAGCGGGCATCTACTCGAGGGGTTTGGATCACTGCACTGCACAAATTCCAGTCTCCCTCGGTTTTTGCTGAGAAGAGCTGTGCTTCTCACGAGTTACTGGTGAGACATTCGCCCTACAGGAGGAGTCAGTGTGGTTGTAGGCATTGACCTGCACAGCAAAAGAAAGTGGCTAATTTGCGCCAATAACAACAAATTATTAGCTTGTGTTTGACTTGGCCAAGCCTTTGCGGTTTTGCTAACTTGTCTTGGCTTTGCACGGAGTGGGAAGCGCCAGCTTCTGAAAAAGTGACTTTTTTCCAAATTAGAATGGACTCCTCTTGAGGCTATGAAGTTTTCAAAGAAGAAAGACAAGCTGGACGTTTTGTTAGTAACAAATAAAATGTATGTGGGTCTTATTCTAACTTGTTCCAGAAAAGGGCTTTTTTGTCCCTTTTTTTTTCTTTCAACATTTTCTAGGCTCTTGGGAATACAAAAATTAACAAGACAGGTCTTCCTTCGGGGACATATAAATACCTGATACATAATTAGAATGTGATATTTTTGTAACTCTGTTGGTTGTGGAAGTCATACAAAATTGCAAAGTAGTATTTCATTCATTCGTTTAATACATTTTAGCACTAAGTAAGTTGCTGGATGCCGTCTGGCACTGGAGATGCCGTAGTGGACCATAGAGCTTATATCTTCATGGAGCTTACTGTCTGGTGTGTTTTTTTTCTTATTGCTATATTTTTAATACATGCTTATATGTATTACATATAATACATGTATATTTAATACTTATATTTTTGTTTACCTGAGAATGCATAAGACTGTGTCTCTTTTTTGGGGGGGAACGATGGTGCAATCCTGGCTCATTGCAACCTCTGCCTCCCAGGTCAAGCGATTCTCCTGCCTCAGCCTCCCGAGTAGCTGGGATTACAGGCGCATGGCCACTATGCCCAGCTAATCTTTTTGTATTTTTGGTAGAGACAGGGTTTCACTGTGTTGGCCAGGCTGCTTTTGAACTCCTGACATTGTGATCCTCACTGACATAATACTATGGTGTATGTCCAACTCTTGGTAAATAGGAAAATTAAAAAAGATAATGGAGAGTTTTTTCAGAATGTTTAATTTAGGAGTTGTGTGTGCTTTTGATCTCCATATCAATCCATAAACAATAAATCCTGTTCTTAAATTTGAATTTTTTTCCCTAAAAAAGAACTGCGGATGTTAATAGGTTAAAGTATATGCTGCTGGTTTAAGCACTTTACAGTATTTTAGGCCATGAAGTATAAATAAGAATAATACAGATGTCAGGAAATTTAGAATTTAGCATGGTACCTCAAATGTAAAAAGGAAATCTTTAAAGCTGTGTTATATGAATAAATTAAACGAATGAATCATTTATAGGCCAGTGAGCCACAGGAGAGCCAAAAATCATAGTATACACTTCTCAAATAATGGCCTTTCACCATTTTTCAAAATGTTTACTTAGATAAACCTGTACTTGCTGTGGTAGTTTTTATTGGCATGTGTTTCAAATGCTCATATGGCATCATTTAATAATTTATTTGTAACAGAAACAGAATAAGTTTTTCTTTTCATGTGTGGTCAACAATTACTTTAGGCTAAAGAGCTGTGAAATTTAAGTTCATGAAAATGTACCTAGTTATTTTTTAAGGGGGGTGGGGAGTGGCATCTAAGGAGAATACCAGAAGACAAACTGATATTTTATTCTTATTTTGCTTATATGTGTCTTTAGATAAACTCTGAGTTAAAATTGCCGTTTATTTTTTGGTTTTGAGACAGACTGTTGCTCTGTCACCCAGGCCAGAGTGCAGTGGCATGATTTCGGCTGACCTTGACCTCCACCTCTGGAGTTCAAGCAATTCTTCTGCCCAGCCTCCCGAGGAGCTGGGACTACAGGTGCGTGCCACCACACCAGGCTAATTATTTATTTATTTATTTATTTTTATTTTTATTTTTTTAAAGACGGGGTTTCACCATGTTGGTTAGGCTGGTCTTGAACTCTCGACCTCAGGTGATCCACCTGCCTTGGCCTCCAAAGTACTTGGATTACAGGCGTGAGCCACCACTTCTGGCTTTTTTTTTTTTTTTTTTAGATGGAGTTTTGCTCTTGTCACCCACACTGGAGTCCAGTGGCACAATCTCGGCTCATCGCAACCTCTGCCTTCCAGGTCCAAGTGATTCTCCTGCCTCAGCCTCCTGAGTAGCTGCGACTACAGGTGCGCACCATCACCCCCCGGCTAATTTTTGTATTTTTAGTAGAGATGAGGTTTCACCATATTGGCCAGGCTGGTCTCGAACTCCTGATCTCGTGATCCACCAGTCTCGGCCTCCCAAAATGCTGGGATTACAGGCGTGAGCCACCATGCCCAGCCAAGATTTCCATTTTTAAGTTAAAATAGTTACTATCCAAATTTAATTTAATTTATTTATTTTAGACAGGGTCTCACTCTGTCACCCAGGCTGGAGGATAGTCGTACAATCATGTCTCACTGAAATCTCAACCTCCCAGCTTCAAGTGAGCCTCCTGCCTCAGCCTCCTGAGTAGCTGGGACTACAGGCATACACCATCATGCCCTGCTAGTTTTTAAAATTTTTGTAGAGTATGTTGCCCAGGCTGGTCTTGAACTCCTAAGTTCAAGCAATCCTCCTACCTTGATATCCCAAAATGCTGGTATTACAGGCATGAGCGACTGTGCCTAGCCATTATCCAAAATTTAAAAATTATTTTTCCAAATTGCAGATGTAATAGTCTTAAAAGTTAAATAGTTTATATAAAAAAACAGTTCCCTGTTCTGTCCTTCCAGAACCTTGAGTCCTATTCTTTCTAAACAGCCTCACAGCCTCTTTCAACTCATAGCTTTTTATTTTTTGACAGGGTGTCACTCTGTTGCCTGGACTAGAGTGCTGTGGCTATTCACAGTGGCTGTTGTGGCACACTACAGCCTCTAACTTAGCTCAAACAACCCTACTGTCTCAGCCTCCAGAGTGGCTCAAACTCTAGGTATTCACCATCACACCCAGCCTCATAGCTGTTCTTTAGCTCTTTGTACTCACGTTTCTGAGAAACTGACTACACTCTGGTTTCTTCATTTAACAATTGTAGGCTGGGTGCTGTGTCTTACTCCTGTAATCTCAACACTTTGGGAGGCCAAGGTGGGAAGATTGCTTGAGCCCAGGAGTTCAAGGCTGCAGTAAGCTACAATGGCACCACTCCACTCCAGCCTGGGTAACAGACAAGACCATCTAAAAAAAAACAAAAAAACCAAACAAAAAAAAAACCCAAAAGACTGTATTACATTCACTAGACAGAAAAAATAATTGTAGATATTGTTTATTGATTTATTTCCATGGAAGATGAGGATTTACTTCTTTTCTTTTTTTTTTCTTTTACTTCTTTTCTTTCATGTCATTCTTCCTACTATTTCTCCAGTGTTCCAGTTGTTTCATAATTTTTGATTAAATACTCAAAGATTAAAGCATTAGAGCTATGTAAGTATTCACCACTAAGTCCAGTATTTTACTGAGAGTTACTTTTGTGTTAAACTTTTTGTGTCTTGGAATTAACACTTCCCTCAAAGGAAAAAAAACAAAACAAAACAAACAAAAATAACATAGTTTCCTCAATATTTTGTCTGTTTGCTTAATTCTTCACTTCCCACTAACTTAGCCACAGAGTTAGCAGTATGATGAATCATATCAAGTTATCGCTCAGGTCCCTTTTAATGCTGGATATGTCCCTCCTGGAACACTCACTTCTCTTGTTCTGCTCTGGACTTCTTCTTCTGCTTCTTTTTTTTTTTTTTTTGAGATAAAGTTTCACTTTTGTTGCCCAGGCTGGAGTGCACTGCTGCGATCTTGGCTCACTGCACTTTAGCCTTCCAGATTCAAGCAATTTTCCTGCCTCAGCTTCCCAAGTAGCTGGGATTAGAGGCATGTACCACCATGCCTGACTCATTTTTTTTTGTATTGTTAGTAGAGATGGGGTTTCTCCATGTTGGTCAGGCTGGTCTTGAACTCCTGACCTCAGGTGATCCACCTGCCTCAACCTCCCAAAAAGCTGGGATTACAGGCATGAGCCACTGCACCCAGCCTGACTTCTTGTTTTATAAGCCTGCTACACAAGTGTCATCCTGGGATTTCTCTTGATTACTTTCTGAGGAATTCCTTCTCTTGTGTTGATTCCTTTCTTTCTTGGATCTCCTGTCTTCCTTTTTCGTTAATGATACATACTTCTTTCTTTCTTTTTTTCATAAAGGAGATAGGGCCTCCCTCTGTTGTTCACCCTGGAATGCAATGATGCAATCATGGTTCACTGAAGCATCAAACCCTTGGGCTCATGTGGTCCTCCTGCCTCAGCCTCCCAAGTAGCTAGGATTACAAGCACATGCCACTATGCCTGGTTCATTAAATTAAAAAAAAAATATATATATATTTTATTTATATATATGTGTATATATATATTTATATATTATATATTTATATATATATTTTATAATATATATATTGTGTGTGTATATATATATAGCAATATACATATATATATATAGCTATATATATATATACATATTTTTTTTTTTTTGTAAACACAGGTTCTCATTATGTTGCCCAGGCTTATTTCAAACTCTTGGCCTCAAGTGATGCTCCAGCCTTGGTCTCCCAAAGTGCTGGGAATATAGGTGTGAGCTATGACACCCAGCCAAACGTATTTTTTTTTTTTGAGATGGAGTCTTGCTCTGTTGCCTAGGCCTGAGTACAGCGCCCCAATCTTGGCTCACTGCACCCTCCACCTCCCAGGTTCAAGCAGTTCTCTGCCTCAGCCTCGTAAGTAGCTGGGATTATAGGCACCCGCCACCACGCCTGGCTAATTTTTCTATTTTTAATAGAGATGGTTTCACCATCTTGGCCAGGCTGGTCTTGAACTCCTGACCTCATGAACCACCTGCCTCAGCCTCCCATAGTGCTGGAATTACAGGCGTGAGCCACCACGCTGGGCCCAAATGTCTTCTTAATCAGCTTCCTGAGGAAGAGTGCAAGGGAAGTAAATTTTTGTAGACGTTGTATGTTTTTGCATTTTATAGTTTGGCTGGGTATAAAAATTAAAGGTTGGAAATACTTTTTCTTCATTTTAAAGTCATTCTTCAATTGTATTTTAGCTTCCAGGTGATTATAGAGAAGTCTGATATTATTATGACTCCAGAACCTTTATATGTTACCTCTTACTTCCCTCTGAAATTTATTGATCTTCTCTTATTCTTGATGTTCTGACATTTCAGTATTTGATATATCTTTGTATGAGTCTTGCTCGGTTTATTGGGCTGGCTACTTGTGTGATCACATTCAATGAAAAAGCTTATGTCCTTCAGTTCTGTGAAATTTTGTTTTATTTTTTATAATTCTTTTTTTTTTTTTAAGATGGGGTTTCACCATGAAGGCCAGGCTGGTCTTGAGCTCCTGACCTCAGGTGATCCACCCACCCCGGCCTCCCAAAGTGGTAGGATTACAGGCGTGAGCCAGCGCGCCCAGCCAATTTTTTATAATTCTTATATTTTCTCAGATTTTACACTCTTCATCTTTTTGTTCTACTTTACATATTTAATTTCCAATAAATCATTCTAGTATTTTTATTGGTTAATGGCATCCTGACCTTTCATCTTTTAGAATATTGATTATAATTTTGAATATATCCTTTATATTTTTCAAAAGATATCTGAAAAATATACTTAGTGAACTCCTGACCTTCAGAAAAGTATACTTAGTGAACATATAGTTATTGATTGTGCTAGAAAGTGAGATATGGGGAATATAAGTGTAAAACATTGCACTTATTCTTTGGGAGTACAAAGTTGTTTGGGGAATTAGGAAGTATGTTCGCTGAAATGATTATTGAGAATAAAAGTCACTTTAACACTAAATGACTGGCACAAACAAATGTTATAAAAGTTCAGATGAAGAAAAATCTTTTAGTGTGAAATAAGGAAGGATTAAGCTATATGGTACGTTCTTAATTAAAATAACAGATTAATTATTATCTCAAGCTTAAGAAATCCAAAAAAATACATCAAAATGATTATTCTTTTAAAATTCAGTTTTTCTTAGTTGAATCATAACATTTTTAGCTATCATGAGAGAAAATTTGGTGCCATCTTTGGTTTTTACTCTAGTTTACTGATTATCTCATTGATAAAGTCTTGCTGATGTTATACATACCCCTTTGCTTCATTCCCTCTGGGGCCACTTCTGAATCCTTACCTCCCTACCACTAGAGTGTAGCAGCATTGTAATTATTCCGCAGCCTATGATCTCTTCCTCAGCTTATTCTGCATAAACCTACAAGAGCTATAGTTCAAACATCTTATTACGTTGATGGTGTTATGGAAAATAAATTGATAGTTCGTTATTGTTAGCTGCAGCAAAATTAGCTCAGACCAGGCGACTGCACAGGTACAGGGCATATATACATTTACTCCTCCTCTTTTAGCCTTCTATTCAAGATATGTGAGAAAATTCTGAGTGAAAAATCAAAGGTTTCCGTGTAACTCAAATTGCCCTGGCTCTGGACTTCCATTTCTTACAGAAACTCCAGCCTCCTGCAAAGAACATACCCAATTATTTCTGAGAGCCCCCATGGGGAGTCCCATACCTGTTTAGAAACCAGTCCAATCCTATCATTTTCCACCAGGTGCTGCTTCTACTCCATGCTGCTTTACCAGATGCTCATCTGTCCTGGTAATGTTAAAAATACATGACGGTGAATGGAGGGAAATAATTTTCTTTTCCCTCTTATTATAGCCCTAATGTGTGACAGTATTAATGAAACAGTTCTCTCAGTTTTATTTATGTAGTCCTTTTTAAAAGTGAGGCCAAAATGTGATTCCATGTAGGTTGCACCAGAAATGAATTTAAGAAATATATAATATCTTCAACTTAGAATTCCTACTCCCCTAGTCTTATGGCCAACAAAGTTTTGTCATTGGATCACGTATATTATGCCTCCCTAATTCTTTACTTAGAATTTGTCTCAGAAATACTTCTACCCTGCCAGCCCACCAGTTTGCCTGGTATCTGTTAACTCTAGTTCTCAAAGTGTGGTTTTGGGGTTGGTAGTATCAGTATCACCTGGGAACTTGTTAAAAATGAAAATTTTCAGGCTGGGTGTGGTTGCTCACGCCTGTAATCCTAGCACTTTGGGAGGCCGAGGTCGGTGAATTACCTGAGGTCAGGAGTTCAAGACCAGCCTGGCCATCATGGTGAAACCCCATCTTTAAAAAAAAAAAGTAAATAAATAAATAAAAATAAAAATAAAATTTTCAGCCGGGCATGGTGGCTCACCCCTGTACTCCCAGCACTTTGGGACGCTGAGGCGGGCAGATCACCTGAGGCTGGCAGTTTGAGACCAGCCTGACCAACATGGAGAAACTTTGTCTCTACTAAAAATACAAAAAATTAGCTGGGCGTGATGGTGCATGCCTGTAATAGTAGCTACTCAGGAGGCTGAGGGCAGGAGAATCACTTGAACCCAAGAGGCGGAGGTTGCAGTGAACCGAGATCATGCTATTGCACTCCAGTCTGGGCAACAAGAGCGAAACTCTGTCTCAAAAAAAACAAAATTCTTGAACCCTATTCCACACCTAAGACCTCTGGGTGATTCTGATCTTTGATAAAGTTTGAGAATTTACTACTCTAGCATTAGGGGAAGCAACCCCTTCTCACTTGCATGACAAATAAACCTTAGCAAGAGACAGTGACAGGCTTCTAAATTCACCTTCTATATTCACTGTTATTTTTCATTACTTTTCTAGAACTATGCAATGCTCCAAAATTAGTCTTTTAGCCATGTTTTCCTATACACTTTCCCTTGAGGGTGTGTGTGTGTGTGTGTGTGTGTGTGTAGATAGATATACTTTCAAAGTAATGTCTAAGTCTTTATTTATCATCCTGATGTCAATTCTTTTTTGGTTCTTGTCTGTCTCATGTTTTTTCACATTAATATCATTCAGTCACCCAGGCTTAAAACATGCATGTAGTTCTGTTTTATTTATCTCACAGTCAGTAAGTCCTACTTTGAAATTTAATTTTTTTTTAAATTTCTTTTTTTTTTTTTTTTTTTTACAAAGACAGGGTTTCACCATGTTGGTCAGGCTGGTCTTGAACTCCCAGCCTCAGGTGATCTGCCTGCCTTGGCCTCCAAAGTGCTTGGATTACAGGCGTGAGCCACCACGCCCGGCCTTTTTTTTTTTTTTTTTTTTTTTTTTTAACATAAGGTTTCACTTTTTTGCCCAGGCTGGAGTGCAGTGGCACAATCATTGCTCACTACAGCCTTGAACTCCCGGGTTCAAGGAATCCTCTCACCTCAGCCTCCTGAGTAGCTAGGACTGTTGGCATGTACCACCTTATCTGGTTAAAGAAAATGGGGTCTTGCTATGTTGCCCAGGCTGGTCTCAAACTAGTGGTCTCAAACCATCCTCCCCACTCAGCCTCCTAAAGTGTTGGGATTACACCATGCCTGGCCTAATTTTGTTTTCTTAAAACAAAACCTAAGAATACCCATTTTAGAAAAACGAGTAAACTACTCTTTTCTTCAAAAGCTGCTATTAAATCAATGGTATATCTTACAGTTGAGGGTATCTTAGAATCAAGGAAATATATCCTCTTTTCTACTATTTTTCTGTGTTGACACTGACTTTCCAGGGGTACCTGGTCTTTCATGTTCACTATATCCCTTACTGTGTTTGTTTAAAACAGTGGTTGTCAAACTTTAGTGTAATTAACCCTCAGGTGGGAAATCTATTAAAATGGGTTTCTGGGCTTTATCCCCAGGAATGCTATTCAACAGAATTAATGGAAAGCTCAGTAATCTGCAGGGTTTTTAAATTTTTTTTTTTTTTGAGATGGGGTCTCACTGTGTCACCCAGGCTGGAGTGCAGTGGTGCTATCAGGGATCACTGTAGTCTTGACTTCCTGGATTTGAGAGTCTCCCTCCTCAGCCTCCAGAGTAGCTGGGACTACATAGGTGTGCCACCACATCTGTCTAATTTTTAAATTATTTGTACAGATGAGTTCTCTCTGTGTTGCCCAGGCTGGGGACTCTGCGGTTTTGATAAGCATCATAAGTAACTCTGATGCAGATATTTCACCAGCTGTACATTGAGAAACACTGACCTAGAACGATATCAGGCAAAAACTACTTGCATTGTTGAGAAGTATAGTTGTCAATTGTTAATATGCATACAGTAAGAATTCTGACCCAATTTACTTATGATCATAATAATGAATCTCCACAATTTTCACTGACTTCATACAATGTGCTCTGGGGCACAAAAGAGAATATAAAGCATGGTCATACGGAAGCAACCCAATGTAGCCGAAAGTGTGATGAGCAGAGACCACAAGAACCTGGTCCTGCCACTGACTAATTTTACAAGCTTGGGTGGAAGTCAATTCACAAATTTACTTCTTTTCAGTTTTCACATTTTGTAAAAGAAAAAAAAATAAATACTATACTTTCAGGGATCATTTCTCTAGTTCATCACCAGAGAAGTTTCTCTGAAAGTGCAGAATACCAGAAACTATGAAGAGAGGTGCAGCGTCCTCTCCTGAGTGTGAATCCGGGTCCTGGTGTTGCTTCGCTGCAACTGCCATTTGCCATTGATGATTTTCTCTTCCTTTGGGAGAGTAAGAGGGAAGGATGCGGTCTGAGTGGTTCCTATTTAAAAAACAAAGAAAGAAACAACAACAACAACGAGAAAAAAACAGGAGGAAAATAGCTTGGATGATTTTGCTATGTGGTCCTGTGAATGAAATGAAATGGAACTTATAATAAAGAATGTATAAATTATAAAGAGATTTTCAAGAATATTATTATTGCCACTGCCCTCAAGTTGGTCACAATGTGGTTAGTAAGACAAAACCTAAGTATCTACAAGTAAAATAAAAATATGACCCCTATGGGCTAGTATGAAGTGCTGCTCAGAAAGATGATAATTAAATAACCAAATCAACAGAATGAATCAGCTTAGCTGTTTTTTTTTTTTTTTTTTTTTTAAGATGGAGTTTTGCTCTTATTGTCTAGGCTGGAGTGAAATGGCTTGATCTTGGCTCACTGCAACTCCATCCCCTGGGTTCAAGCAATTCTCCTGCCTCAGCATGCCTGGCTATTTTTGTTTTTGTTTGTTTGTTTTTTGAGACAGAGTCTCACTCTGTTGCCCAGGCTGGAGTGCAGTGGTGCAACCTTGGCTCACTGCAACCTCTGCCTGCCGAGTTCAAGCGATTATCCTGCCTTAGGCTCCCAAGTAGCTGGGACTACAGGCGTTTGCCACCACACCCGGCTAATTTTTTTTTTTTTTTGAGATAGAGTTTCACTTTGTTGCCCAGGATGGAGTGCAGTGGCACGGTCTCAGCGCACTGCAACCTCCACCTCCTAGGTTCATGCAATTCTCGTGCCTCAGCCTCCCACAGTAGCTGGGATTACAGGCGCCCGCCACCATGCCCGACTGATTTTTTTTGTATTTTAGTAGAGATGGGGTTTCACTATGTTGCCCAGGCTGGTCTCAAACTCCTAAGCTCAAGCAGTCCACCCCTCTCAGCGTCCCAAAGAGCTAGGATTACAGGCATGAGCCACTGTGTCTGATTTTTTATATTTTTAGTAGAGACAGGGTTTCACCATATTGGCCAGGCTGGTCTTGAACTTCTGACCTTGTAATCCACCCGCCTTGGCCTCCCAAAGTGCTGGGATTACAGTCATGAGCCACCGCACCCAGCCTAATTTTGTATTTTTAGTGGAGACGGGGTTTCATCATGTTGGCCAGGCTGGTCTCGAACTCCTGACCTCAGGTGATCCATTTGCCTTGGCCTCCCAAAGTGCTGGGATTATAGGCATGAACCACCATACCTGGCCAGCCTGGCTATTTGTAACAGTCAACTTAGAAAACAGGATTCATTCCATGCTTAAAACAAGTGAGAATAAATAAAGCTGGAAATAGAATCAAAGTCTGAATAAATGCAAAAAGAGTGGTCTAATCAATTACATTATTCCCAAAGGAAGGATATAATAACAAGAAGGGAGATGGTGGTCTGCATGGAATCCAGAGACTATCCCACAACATAAGGGTTTGTTGAAGTGTGCTTTGATCACCATCTATGGTGGAGGTCCCCTGGCCATGTGAATGGTCTGGTACCTATGTTCCCTCAATAGATTCTATTGTGGCATTGTAAGTTGAATAGTTGGATGACTTAGCCAGTACAATCATTCAGTTAATTTTTTCTTCAGTGATACCTTGCTTACTAAGCCACTTTGAATTATTATTTAGCATCTCAACTATTGATAACAAATAATGTATTGACTTGCTAACATCAATATCTAACTCATGAAATTATAAGGTGACATTTAAAGACATAAGTCCCTTGAGAGTTTAGCTCCTATGAATTAGTCCTTATCAGTTGATCAAATCAGGTTGCACTCTGAAAAAGATAGCTTCTGGGCCTTGAAAGCTAATAGGTAGATTCTGGACCATGGCAATGATAATAAGGATGGATTTACCCAGTAATTCAAAAGACTAGACTACAAATTTGGAGTCAAACAAACTTGAGTTAGAAGCCTGGTCTACCTGTTTCCTCATCTGTTAAATGAGATATATCTACTTCATAGCATTGTTACAAAGAGTAAATGGAATCATGTAGGTAAATTTCTTACCAAGGTGCCTGGCACCATGTCAGGAATATTGTTTTGGTAATCTGGAAATCCCCATAGTAGGAACAAAGTAAATACTTGTCAAATGAATGAATGATTATTATCATTGCCACCCTGTAAGATTTTGGGGTGCCCTCTGCTTTGCTTCAGAACTTGACTATCTCTGCTGTCTTTAACACTGGCATAATATTGAGAATTTCCATAAAGTAACACATGATTAATTGCACATGAGAGATATAAATAATGAGTATTTCAGACTAAAATGTGATTGAGATTATTATGGCAAGGGGGATCTAGGAAAAAGCTTCAAGGACTATTTGGAACTTGGTCTAGTTTTTAAAACAGGGGTCATAAACTTGAATACTGACAGGGATAACTAGGCTGGGGTGGGATTCGACAAACCCAGTCCAAAGAGGGCAGCCTCTACTCAGCTTCTGCCAATTGATTCTGTGCAAGAAACTAGGTCTGCTTGACCTTTCAGTTTTCACAGAAAATCTAGAATCTTTGTTTAACCATGAAAGCTTCCAGTTATTTAATATTGATGAATAATTGAGAAAAAAATTTTGGCCAGGCACAGTGGCTCACGCCTGTACTCCCAGCACTTTGGGAGGTTGAGGAGGGAGAGTCATTTGAACCCAGGAGTTCAAGACCAGACTGGGCAACATAGCGAGATCCTGTTTCTATATTAAAAAATAAATTAGCCAAGCATGGCAGTGCATACCTGTAATCCCAGCTACTCAGGAGGATGAGGCAGGAGGATCACTTATGCCCAGGAGTTTGAGGCTGTGGCGAGTGCCACTGTACTCCAGCCTGGATGACACAGCAAAACCCTGTCTTAAAAAAAAATAGAATAGGGATATTTTTAAAAATACAATACAGTTTGATAAACCTATATTAGAAGTACATAAATGGTAGATATTAAGTTTTGTCTAGAGGAGAATTTAAAAATTTTACAGAAAGGAAGAAGCCTGAGCCATATCTTTAACAATGTCTATTCCTTTATATTTTAAAGGAAGGCCTTCTAATAGCTATGAGTTATAAATACCATAGTTCACTGTTCTCTTTTCCCCAGAAGTGGATTTTTTTTTTTTTGAGACAAGTCTGACTCTATTGCTCAGGCTAAAGTGGTGTGATCACAGCTCACTGCAGTCTCAACCTCCTGTGCACTAGTGATCCTCCCACCTCAGCCTGTGAAGTAGCTGGGACTACAGGCATGTGCCACCATGCTTGGCCAATTGTTTTATTTTTTGTAGAGACAGGATCTCGTTGGTCAAGTGTGGTGGCTCACGCTTGTAATCCCAGCACTTTGGGAGGCCGAGGAGAGCAAATCACCTGAGGTAAGCAGTTCAAGACCAGCCTGGCCAACATGGTGAAACCCCATCTCTACTGAAAACACAAAAGTTAGCTGGGCTGGTGGTAATTACATGCCTATAATTCCAGCTCCTTGGGTAGCTGAGGCATAAGAATTGCTTGAACTCAGGAGGCAGAGGTTGCCTTGAGCCGAGATTGTACCACTGCACTCCAGCCTGGGTGACTAAGTGAGACTCTGTCACAAAAAATAAAAAAGGCAGAGACAGGGTGTTGTTATATTGCCCAGGCTGGTGTTGAACTCCTGGACTCAAGAAATCCTCCTGTCTTGGCCTCCCAAAGTGCTGAGATTACAGGCTTGAACCACCATGCCTAGGCCCAGAGTGGATTTTTAAAGTTTTTTTTTTCTTTTCTGACGCCTCTTTTATATAGCAAGTAAAATCCTAACAAAAAAGTGTCTTAAATTATTGAAAGGATTTTCTGAGCCTAATTTTGTAGAATTTATAGGATAAATGGGAGAAGCATTCCTCCTGGAAGGAATAACATGTGCAGCAATGTCAAAGAGGGAAGTGATATGTGTTTGGGAAACCAACTGCAGTTGAACAGCAGCAAATTATGATTAAAGCAGATGTTCTTGAGGCAGATCTAACTTTAGGCATTGGTTCTGCTGTGCACCAGCTTTCTGACTTTGGGCACGTTATTTAAGTTTCCATTACCTTATCAACTGCTAGCTATTACTGTTATTCTAATTTTTATAATTGCTCCTTTTAGAAGATAAAGTAAGAAAGAGTTGGCCATTGGGGAACAGCAGACTTTTCATCCTAGAAACATGACCCAGTTTGTCCAAAACCTTACCGAAAAGGCCCCAACACCACTGATGAACAGTGCTGTGACTTATTTGAAGACTTGGTTGGCTATATTTTGGCACTGTGCCAAGGTTGAGCTGGTTCCTCCAATCCCTGCTTAGATTCCTACAGTTATTTAGAGCTTAAAAAAAAACACTCAGTTGGGCGTGATAGCTCACGCCTATAATCTCAGCACTTTGGGAGGCTGAGTGGGGTGAATCACTTGAAGTCAGGAGTTTGAGACCAGCCTGGGAAACATGATTAAACAGTGTCTCTAGTAAAAAAAAAAAAAAAAAAAAAAAATATATATATATATATATATATATATATATATACAAAAATTAGCCAGGCATGCTGGCACATGCCTGTAATCCCAGCTACTCGGGAGACTAAGGAGAATCACTTGAACCCAGGAGGCAGAGGTTGCAGTGGGCTGAGATGGCACCACTGCGCTCCAGCCTGGCTGACAGAGCAAGACTCTCTCTCAAAACAAAACAAAATGAACAACAACAAAAAAAAAACCATCTCAGTAATACTCAGACTAATAGCTTCAAACAGCTCACAGTTAAGGAAGCTATGCTGAATGGTTTGGTGGCCACTGAGGTATGGATGTGATTTTCTATCCAAGAGCACACTGGGAAACATGGCATCCTTGGCTATAATCTTTGAAGACCAATCTTAAATACCTGATTGTATGTCATTTATTTTTTGAGTATTCTTGGACTATGTGTGATCAGACTGCTATGTGTCAAAAAAAAAAAAAAAAGAGAGAGAGAAGAGTGGTGAAAGATGAAGCTAGCCAGGAAAACAATGACTAGATCATGACAGTCTTGTTTTTTTTTTGTTTTTTTTTTTGACACAGAGTTTCACTCCTGTTGCCCAGGCTGGAGTGCAATGGTGCAATTGCAACCTCTGCCTCCCGGGTCCAAGCAGTTCTCCTGCTTCAGCCTCCTAAGTACCTGGGATTACAGGCATATGCCACCACGCCCAGCTAATTTTTTTGTATTTTTAGTAGAGATGGAGATTCTCTATGTTGGTTAGGCTCATCTCAAACTCCGGAACACAGGCAATCCACCTGCCTAGGCCTCCCAAAGTGCTAGGACTACAGGCATAAGTCACTGTGCCTGGCTGAAGGTCTTGTATTTTATCTTTTTAAAAGGACCTATATTTTCAAAAGACTGGCAGGAGGTCAGACAGTGGGTATGTGAGACAGGAAGACCAAGGCTTGGGCTGTGGCAGTACAGGTAGGTAGAGGGACTTCATAAGATGGAGAATAAAGATGACTTGATGATCTGTCTATTAGGATGGGAGTTTACGTAATTGAGCGGATGGTGTTGCCAATAACCAAAATAGGGAATTTAGGAGGAAGAGAAGGTTTGGGTGGATTGATGTAGGGGTTTTTTCAGTTTGGGACATGTTACTTGGTATGGCTGTGTAATTTCAGGTAGAAGATAACTAATGAGAGTTGGATATGTAATAATAACATCTGAAATATTTTATAATACTAATTATGTGCTATGCATTGTTCTTAGTGCTTTACACCTATTACTTTATTTGACCCTCATAGCAACATTCTGAATTAGGTACCACTATTTTACCCGTTGTAAAGATTAGGAAACTGTGGCACAAATGCCTTAACTTACCTAAGGTCACATGGCTAGGAAGTTGTGCAACTAGGATATGGGTTTTGGCCTTGGAGGCATAGGAAGTGTCCCAAGAAAATGTGATTGGAATAGTGTTCCAGGAAAAGTGCTAATAATGTGCTAGGCATTGTCAAGACAGACCAAGCTTTTGTTTTCATGGAGTTGATAGCCTAGTGAGTCATATACATTTGGGGGTAGCAAAATATAATCATGCAAGTGAAAATGAGAAGAAAGCCAAAGGTAAAATCTTGAGGATCACTAATATTTATGGGGTGAAGAGAAGATAACATTCCAGGAAAAAGATGCAGATGAAAGTGTAGTTGAAGGTAAAGAAGAAAGGAGTGAGTGAAGGTTTGGAAACTATTATAAAGAGGGAGTTTTGAGGAGACAGTGTTGTCTGAAAGGTCCAGAAAGATAAGGAGTGAAGGTGTCTAGTGGTATCGATCACTGACAGATCTTTGATGTCTTTGAGGACCCCAGAAAAAGTATCCTCTTACAAAGCTAGGTGGAAACAGATTGCAGTGGTTTAACAAGATATTTGAAAGCAGGACCAAAAAGAAGAGGGACTGGAGTAATGGATATAAGTTAAGAGTTCTGCAGCAATTTAAGCAAGATAAAATATTATAACTGAAGTAAAGCAGTGGTCCAAACTTGTAACACTGGAATACCCTCAGCGTGAAAGCCAATCAGAGCGACAGCAGCGTAAAGGGGAGGATTAAAGGCACGAAGACATTTTTAGGAAAGAATCAATATGACATGGTGACAAAGCAATAATCTAAAATGATTCTCCTTTTTTTTTTTGAAATAGAAATGGGATCTCACTATGTTGTTCAGGCTGGTCCAAAATTCCTGGGCTCAAGTGATTCCCTAGCCTTGGCCTCCCAAAGTGCCCAGGCTAAATTGTTCCAGGTTTCTGGGAGAGTGGTAGTGCCAGTATCAGAGATAAGAAGTTAAATATATTGAGTTTGGCATGACAGTGGGACACCCAGCAGGGAGTTTAGTACAAGTTGGAAATTCACAATGTAATTGTTGAAATGTTTACCAGCATTAGCCTTCGTTAGGTGCAACAGGCATTCTCCTCTAGTATTACTTGTCTAGTACACTGTATGTGTATGATCATTTGCTTACAAGCTGAATTTCCCATTACTAAAACTTGAGGATAACTTTAATTATACTGGTAATATCAAAATTGTATTGTTTCTGAGAAAATAATGCTATTAAAATAATTAGTGCTTTCAAGTAGATGTTTACGTGTTCATGGAGTGACCATGATATTTATATGTATGTATTTTTTACTTAATAGTTATATATCAATTATTATATGTCAGGTATATTGTTACAATTGCTTTACAAATATTAACTAATTTAAATGTAATCATCAAAACAATCTGCTGAGGCAAATATTTTTTGTCATTTTATAAAAGAAATATTGCGGCCAGGTGCAGTGGCCCATACCTGTAATCCCAGCACTTTGTGGGGCCAAGGTGGGCAGATCACTTGAGCCCAGAAGTTTGAAACCAGCCTGAGCAACATGGCGAAACCCCATCTCTCCAAAAAATAAAACTAATTAGCCCGGCGTGGGGCCCCCGACCTGTAGTCCCAGCTACCTGGGAGGTTGAAGGGGAGGAAAACCTCAGCCCTGGAGGTTGAGGCTACAGTGAGCTGTGGTTGTACCACCACTGCATCCCAGCCTGGGTGACAGAGTGAGTCCGTGTCTCAAAACAAAACAAAACAACAACAACAACAAAACATAGAAAAAAGAAAAGAAAAGGAAAATATTGAAGTTAGAAGGCAAAAAACTTGGTCAAAGTCCCACAGTGTATGGGTGGCAGAGCTAAGAGTCAAACCCAGGCAGTCTTTGATAGTAGAGATGCAGACCTTATACTTTAACATTTCATCAGTTTTCCATACATTTGCAAAATATCAATAATGGAGTAAGTTAAAATAGTGGTCCAAACACTGGAGTACCATTCATTATGATGCTGGTATGTAATAACATTTGTACTTTACAAATAAAAAAAAAAAATACAGTTTTTCTTTTTTTTTGAGACAAGGTCTGTCTGTGTTACCCAGGCTGGAATGCAGTGGCGTGATTACAGCTCACTGCAACCTCAACCTCCAGGGTTCAAGCAGTCATCCCACCTCAGCCTTCTCAGTAGCTGGGATTACAGGTGCACACCACTGCCCTGGCTATTTATTTATTTGTAATTAATTAATTAATTAATTTTTTTTTTTTTGAGACAGTCTTGCTCTGTTGCCCAGGCTGGAGGGCAGCGGCTCCATCCTGGCTCATTGCAAACTCCACCCCCCACGTTCAAGCGCTTCTCCTGCCTCAGCCTCCCGAGTAGCTAGGATTACTTGCCTCAGCCTCCAGAGTGCGGCTAATTTTTGTATTATTAGTAGACTAAAACACTATGTTGGCCAGGCTGGTCTCAAACTCCTGACCTCAAGTGATCTGCCAGCCTTGGCCTTCTAAACTGTTGGGATTACAGGCGTGAGCCACCGTGCTTGGCCAAAAAAAAAAAAAAAAAAAAAAAAAAAAAAAAATTGGGCAGGCGCGGGGGCGAATGGGTTGAATCCCAGCCCGTTGGGAGGCCCAGGCGGGTGGATAATGAGGTCATGAAAAAGTGGACAACCGGGCCAACATTGTTTTTTTTTAT
>CAUYLG010061415.1:0-72324 GCA_963573385.1 Cacajao melanocephalus
CTCAGAATCAAGGCTGGACATACCAACATTATAAATCATAAATATTTTTTACTTTTGAGACCATGTGTCTCAATATATTCTTATTATAATTTATATAAAAATTGATTATTTAGGTTTTTGAGGCATATGGAAAGAAAATGCCCAATAGGAATGTAATAGTTTCAATTACAACTCATTTAGCTACTTGGTATTTTGATTTATTTCAGTTAAGAAACTCATCTCCATAGGTTATCACATATATATTCCACTAGTATAATCACCAATGAAATACACCAAGAGCCAGATATTTTTACATGTTCCCCCGGGTTTATCAAATTGTAAGTACAGAACATTCAACCCAAAATTTAGGTAGTTATTTTCCTCTTTAAAATCACTTTAGCCAGTAGTTCCACTGATTTAACAGTATGAGTAAACCAATGACAAATAGTTTAAAAATAAAAGTTAACCAAAAACCGAAACATCCCACTATCACTCCAGAGGTGGCAATTGCAAGCAAATGCAGTTAATTTAAAGGAATCCTGTTACCTTCATCTATTCCATAGCTTTCTGTATTGCAATTAAGAGAGAAAAAAAATTGAAGACCTTGCTTAGAAATAACTAATAGCAATTAGGTTAACAACACAAACTTGAAGAGAATATTTCAATAATACTTAATTTTTAAAATATTTTAAGTACAAACACGAATTAAAAAAAAAAACTAAATATAAGTAAAAACTAAATATCCTCAAGTTTACTCAATATTAGTTAAACAATGCTTTTAAGTTCCTACCTCATCAGTTCCTATAACTTATTTTTTGTAGGATATGAATGAAAGCCATGTTGAACATTTACCACTCAACTATAAATAATAAATATATGAATAAAAATTGGATCATCTGCAGGAATGTACAAGTGACTATATGGCTAATCAAACAAGTAAGGAAGTCTTTTTTTTTTTTTTTTTTTTTCCCCTCCATGAGACAGGGTCTCATTCAGTTGCTCATGCCAAAGTACAGTGGTGCAACCAGGGCTCACTGCAGCCTCGACCTCACAGGCCTAAGCAATCCTTGCACTTCAGCCTCCTGAGTAGCTGGGACATAAGGTGTGTGCTATCATGCCTGGCCAACTTATTTTGGTTTTTTTGTAGAGATAGGATCTTGTTATGGTTACCTAGGTTGGCAATGTACTTTTTAGACTTGAACAATTCTCCTGCCTCTATCTCCCAAAGTGCTGAGATTACAGATGTGAGCCACCATGCCCGGCCAAAAAGTCAAACTTAAGTTTAAACATTTTTTTCCAAATTGATACTGGCAATCAAAATGTATACACAAGTTTCAGCTCTAGCCTCTTTCGAATCACTCTATTCAAGAAGCTCTTGAAAGGGGTCCACGGGGCAAAGCGCACACCTGAAAGGCAACACTGGGTCATTTCTCTGCATTTTGGTAACGCTTCCTCAATGCATACAGAAAATCCAAATAAGAATATTTATACAATAGAATAAGGCACCTGTAACATTTATTTTACAAATATATATAGCTGTACTGAAATCAGGACATTCAGATTTTTAATTAACTACTAAGACTTCTGAGGACTCTTTAAAAGGTAGGTTTAATTTTTTTTTTATACTTAAGTCCATACTGTGTGGAAAATTTTAAAAATTAAAATAAAATGAAATTAAAAATAATTTTTTATGCAAATAAAATTTCAAGAGTTTGTCTAATTCAAGATCTGGAGACTACATACTCCAATATGAGACCTAAGATTTTCCTTAACCAACAAGCTGCTCACCACAGAGAGATGTAGAATCTTGACATTTCTAGGCTGAATGAATGTTAAGAGTTCTGTTTCTCTCCCCATACCTCCCACCCCTGAGGTGTACAGATTGACAATGGTTAGAAGCTATTTGTATTGGTTAGTCAATGGCAACAAAGAATAAACAATTTCAAAGGGGAAAATGCAAATCTTTGAAAATATGTGTGTGAATGTGTGGGTATGTATGTGTATGTATTTTATATATTATATATATATATATATATAGAAAATACCCTAATCAATAAAGGTTCTATTATGATACAGCCAGAAAACAAGATTACAGAAATCCTGTAACTAAACATTATTACAGACATTTCAGTTTTAGGCTTCTGACCTTAGAGTGGGCACATATAATACAGAATGGTAAAGGTTGAAAAGAGTATTTCTGTTCAGCACCCAAGGAACTATAAAAAATGGCTCTAAAAAGACAGTAAGAATCAAAAACTTTTAAATGCAAGGAGGTATCTGTGAAGTCTGAGCAAGAACAAAATAAGAAATGTACTTACTTGAGGGCATGGTGTAAGTATCTTCTTCATCTATAATCTCAGCATAATCATCTGTTTCTGTAGGAAAAGAAACATATCTGTTGAAAGAGGTTAAATATCTGACCTTCTGGTATTTCATATAATTAAAATAGGCAAAACAGTCTGCTTAAATCCTCTACTATGCTGAAATATTCTTAAAACACTATTACTCAAATTTTGCTCATACATGAGTCATTTATGGAAATAAAAGTGACATCATTGTCCAATATGTTATAAGACACAGACTTGTTTATCAGAGCAAACAGGGCTAACAGAGAAAGCCCTTGTAAAAAACAGACACAAAACAACTATGTATATGCTTCGAATTAACCAATCTGTACCAACTGCAAAACTCTTCCTCAACTACACCAAATACATGTTTAAAACTAGAATTGTCTACTGGCATTTCTCCAAATAAACGGTATCTCCAAAACACCATATCTGATTTTATTAATAATTAGTCTTGAGAACATAATCTGCATGAAACCTTTAGAAAATAAACGGCAGCCCCATTTTTTAGATTAACTGTGCTAATTCATTCCATTTGCTCAGGGTTGAGAAATATAACCTAGGAATTTATTTCCTAACTTTTAAACTCAGATATTTCAAGAGTAGGCATTAATGTCAAAAGGGTAAAAGATCTTTAAAAAAAAAAAAGCATATTAAATAAAGAATAAGCAGTATATTAAAATGAGGATTTCTGAGATCATGTCAAGAAGTGCCAATGTTTCTACCGACTCCTTTTGGGCAAGACGGCAACTTAAAAGTCCACCAGTATAGTAACGGGAAATTTAAAAATACCCATCTGAAGAAAACAGTCACTCGTGTAGGTAACAACTATACTGAAAAATCACTTCAGCCTTGTCTTTTTTCTCTTTCTGGAAAAAGAAAAATCTTTAGTTGCTCCATGTATAAGGGTTTTAACTGCTAGGCCATTCTCATGAGTCATAAAGCAGGGACAGTACTTTGTGATGCATCTTTTCCAAGGAGCTCTATTTTGATATTTTGACCTGGCATCCCTGTTTAACACCAGAGAAACTAAAAGCTACAAGTTCTTGCTGCTGTGCTGCCTTATTATTGCATTCAGATATTAAAGGTATAGAATTCAAAGAAAATAGAGAATATATGTGGTTTACAGTCACTGGGATATCTATCATTCCACATACTTCTATGGTAATGACTGAGATCAAATCTACAAATGGAAGAATTCGCTTCTTATTATGTAATCATCATTGAAAGTGATTACAGTAAAAAAATTTTGCAAGCAGAACATAAATCAATTCTCTTTAAGACAGTTATTTGTAAACTATTCCTAAGTCCTATATGACAGGTGGATAATCTATATTATTCTTCTATGTTTATAAGTGGTAATACTTATAACATTAAAAATGTTTTAATAGGCTCCAAATCATACTTTATTTTATTTCTGTATTTCTTCCTCTTAGTCTGTTTTCAGGGAATACTAAGAACACTAAATTGGCATCTGTAGGCCTACAGCTCTGCTTCTGTATAAGATGGCTTATCAAAAGACCCTACAAAAGAAAATTTGGGGATGGAAGGGAGCCGCTAACATACTTGCAGCCAAAAAAAAAAAAAAAAAAAAATATGCAGGGGGGGTATCTAATAGCTAAGGCAACAGAAGCCACACAAATGGCCATTTGCAATCATTTCTCTTTGGAGTCCATAGTTTAACATGCTCAACTTTGTGATGCTCTGCTTAGAAAATGAATGCAACTAAAGCTGCTTTTCTACACAACAGCCCTAGCACCCTCACTGCCCCCTTTTATATAAAGCATGTGCCTTTAGAAGTAAGACACATGGGTTAGCCCTGCTGCAGCACGATTTTGGAAGACAGCGTCACTCAAACTCTGAACTTCTGCTTCCCTTCCCCATCTGCCCTGTTCTCCACCCTGCTGAAGAGTCTCCACAACCCTGCATGTAGCTCATGGTGTTACTAAGTAGATGGTCTGCACTTGTCACCATAGGTACCACAGCTTCATATGGCTGCAGGGCTTCATTAAAAGCCTGTTCAGAAGCCCATGTCTATCAGGTGACAGGTGTCTATCGCCTTAATGAAGAAGGGCATAAAGCTGCTGCTAACAGCAGTGACAGTGACCTCCAACTGAGGGCTTTACCATGCACCAAAGCTTATATTGGTCCAGAGCCAATTCTGGTTTTAGCCACCTATTCAGAGATCTCTCCTCAAACTAATTTGCCCCATCTCGTTGTTCTTAATCATGTTCCTTGACTCATTTTCCTCATTACCTATAACCACCTGATATAATTTTGTTTCCTGTGAACTGTATGCCCACCTCTCCAGAATGGAATAACCACCAGAGTGAAACCTTCATGTATCTTGCTCACCATGTCCTCAGCAGCTAAAACAGTGCCGAGCACAGAGAAGGTCCTCAAGAAACATGCTAAACCAAACGAATGAATGCACTGCAGCAATCAGTAAAGGAAGTCTATACCCCTAGGAAACTGAGGCAAAGGATTTAACCTGTGTGAGGCATCACAGAAGTGAACAGCAGAGCTGCAATACATGCAACAAAAACCATAAGCACATTTAGGGGAAACTGATTGAGCTTTGGAAAGTCACTTCACCTGGCAATACTTCAGCTGTGCCCTCATGGGTAAAATAACATCCACCTTGCAGGGTTGTTATAAGTATTACAGGAGACACAACAGAAAGCTTAGATGTGCCCTGCACATAACAGATCATCGAGAAACAGGAGCTCCTCTTATTGTTTTGCTTCTTCTGAGGGCTCTCTGAAAGGGACCTGGCAGTTGAGGGTCTAGGATTCTTGTGTGCTGATATTCTCAATCTTTTCAGTTTGACAGCAGTCTTTCAAGGACTGTCTCACTTTATAGAATCCTCAGTAGAGATACCAACCTCTAAAATAATTGTGAAGGAGTAAAAATAAATAGGCTGATATACATCAGGCTAGCACACACTGTGGAAAATATCAAGGTGCATACATTTCAATTAATTCATACAATCACAAAAGAAAACCTGTAAATGGTTTTTTTTTTTTTTTTTTTAAGCTGTGTGAATTCTACATAAAATCTTTGGGGATGTATCAAAGCTGTCTGGGAATTACTTATATTTGGGGTGCAGGTGTGTATACTATGATACAATGTGAACAGAGAATTCGTGGAGTAAAATCAACAATGTTACAGGTACATGGATCTGCAAAAGTTTATAATCTTCTATATACGAGTTGTCAAGTGGTAACACCTGGTGTATACTTCCAAGAATTCTTTTTTTTTTTTTGAGACAGGGTCTTGCTCTGTCACTTAGGGTGGAGTACAGTGGTGCAATCCTGACTCACTGCAGCCTTCACACCCTAGGCTTAAGTGATCCTCCCAAATCAGCCTCCCAAATAGCTGGGACTGCAGGCACACACCACCATGCCTGCTAATTTTTTGTACGTTTGTAGAGATGGGATTTTACCATGTTGCCCATGCTGGTCTCGAACTCCTGGGCTCAAATGGAATCCCAGAATGCTGGGATTTGGTCTGAAAGAGTCTGGCAGCTGAGGGTCTAGGATTTTTGTGTGCTGATACTTTCAATCTTTTTGGTTTGACTGCAGTCCTTTGAGGACTGTCTCATTTTATAAAACCCTCAGTAGAGATACTAACCTCTAAAATAACTGTGGAGTAAAAATAAATAGGCTAACATATAATTACTTCCCTAGATTTAATTCAAAAGATAAGAAAAACATAAAAAGGGAAACAGGTTCAAAGACCTGGGCATAAATGAAGATAGGTCTGCATTCTATATTTAATAATAACAATGACTACTAATCATATTACTGAGGGCTTACCATATACTAGATGCTGTTGTAAATAATTACATATATTGTCATTTAATCCTCAGCAAAATTCTTTGAGGTTGTACTATGATCAACATCCCTATTTCACAGGCAAGAAACTGCTGCATACAAAAACAAGTGGGCCATATTTGGCCCATGAGCCTTACTGACCAAGACCAAGTGACTACCCTTAAGGCTCAGCTTACTCACCTGTAAAATGGGGTTAAGTATTCTTGCCCTGGCTAATTCACAGTATAGAGAAATTAATGGGTGGGGAAAATAAATGAAAATGTTTGCAGATATTTATCTAAATTTTGATGCTTACAGAGTAATCCTCACAACAACCACTTGAGATCTCTCCCAGATGAAGACCCAAGAGATGAAGCAATTTGCTCACGATCCTTCAGCTAGTCAGTTGCTGACTGGATGGGGCCATGGAAAAAGGGCAAGGCTGGAGCCTAAGACCTAACCACTTCCCTCTAGCAGCCTTAGAGTCTCTGTTACTCCTTTGATTATCAGTTTTCTCACCTGCAAAACAGTGAGGACAATACCCAGTGATATTCTGACTGACTGCTGCGAGAATCAGACATCAAGTCAGAAAAGTGCCCATGTGCAGAAAGCTCTCAATATTATCACAGAATCAATCTAAAAATGAAGCTCAAATCTGACTTCAAATCCTGTGAAGAACACGCACTTTGAAGACCTTTTACTACAACTGTTTAGATCATGACACTAAAGTTCTCAATATCTCTATCCTATTAACAAAAATGAACATAGGTGAAATCTTCAGTAATAGCATTTTTAATTTAATCAGGAGGAAAAAATACAATTCCTTCTTAATTTTAGTATATAAAATCTTACTGCTTTAGTATAAAAGAGGATCAAGTTTCATGGAAGCAGTGTATGAAGTAGACGGGAAACATAAGACATTCAACGTAATTTTAAATTTTTAAATTTCTACCTTAAGTGCTATCAACTGTTTGAAAAAACAATTACCTTGTTGCTGATATTTCCCTAGTTACGTTAGTTTCTGTGAGTCTTTAAAATCACTTTTCATTCTTTCCTTCTACTATCTCATTCCCAAATGAATAATTATTACACATATACTATACTTGGAAAATAGTGTATGGATCTCTATCATTACGGCTTTCAAGTGTTACTCATTTTGCTTTTGACATTTTTTAAGAACTCACAAAGTTTTAATAATGAAATATAAAAAATTTACTAGGAATACATACAATTCAAAGTTATCACTAAAATGTGATTAAAAAATTGATAGCTATCCTTTCTGTGCCAAAGCGCTGGCAATTTTTAAGATATCATTTTTGCATACCATTTTGTACTTGGTTCTGTTGGATCAAAAGCACATTTTGCCTTTCATTAAACACTAAATTATATTTCCACAAATAATTATCTCACAGCAGTAACACAAATGTGAAAATAAATATTACCGTCCCCACTAATTTCATCTGCAGATCCAGGTGGCATGCAAAGAAAGGGAAGTAGGGAACAGAGGGAGGGAGAAATAGGAAGGAAAAGAGGGAAGAGAGGGGAAAACACTATTAAAATGACAAGTAAATCAAAATGTAAGAAAAAAAAATTACCCCCCCAGGGTTTAATTCAAAAGATGAAGAAAGATTGTAGTGGTAGTATGTTTACTTGAATTTGAGGGCATTATGCCAAGTTTTAAGCTGTCAATGTATTACATGAAGTTACACACCAGTATTATAGAGTGTAAACTGGATTCTGCCACAGTAAGCAAAGTTAATTTGACTGAGTCTTGCAATTAAATTTTAAAAATGGTTTCTATCTTCCTCAGAGGGAATCTGTGTCCCCTTAGATAAGAATGCAAACAAACTAGTCATTACTGTGTATGTTTAGCTGTATGAAAGGAATAAGCCCTCACTAAGCCCATTCCAATGAGCCAGTGGGATTTAAATATCAGATGGTAGATGTAGCCCAGGTCCACTATCATAAACTGTGGGGAGTACTTGAAGCTCTGCTAACAACTAACCATTTAAGTTTGCACAGAACAAATTTTGTTCTGAATAGTTTGGAGAAATTACTGTTTCAATTATTATAAATATAATCTTTGCTTTCCTAGAAAATGCTCCAAATGGCATAGCTGCCTTTACTATGCAGCAGCCCTAAATATCTGTCCCCAAAGCATGAAAAGCAGATATCTAGGGGGTCACTCTGACCATTCTCCTTCATTCAGGTGCATGCTATATTAGGAAATCCATGATGCAAAAAGTGTGATCCTGCTGACCTCTGTGGGAAAACACTGAAACAACACAAATGAAACTGAGAGGCAACTTCTTGCCCTGTCATGCATTTAAAAACCAGCAGACAAACAAAAAATCTATTCAAGAGAGTAACCCAAAGATAGACATAAAACCTTGCCCCCACCCCAATCCCCTTATTGCTTCTGAGCAATAAACAGCATATACGCTAATATTCAATAAAGCTATGATCTATTCAGGATAATCTATAAGCATCGAGTTAGAGTTAGTTTCTCTGGAGTGATCTGGTTAATAGGAGAGCCTGTGCAAATATGAGTGCAGAGTGCAGTACCCGTAGAAGGAGGATCATGGGAACAGAAGACCAAAGGGAGAAAGCGCCTAGCTTTCTTAACTTTATGTTGGCAGTGACTGACTCCTTTATAAAGAGGCAAGAGAGGAAAGAAAAAAATAGAAACAAATTATTTCAATACAAAAGACAACTTTTGTTACATTTTAAGGCTTATCTATAAAAACAGATACAAAATTGCAATGCTTTTATTTTGACTATTGGCATGCCTTATTTCTTACTATGACTGACTTGAGTTTTAAAAAACATACTAGTATTTAAAAATGTAATTTCCTGTAGATTAGCACTAGATACAGAAACAAGACATGAGACTCTCCCAGCTCTGTAGAGCCAGCCAATTGAGCAATCAGATATTTTTCCAAATGACCTTTAAAGCAAACATCAAAGACCAATAAATAATTCAAGACTCCTGTGAACATTTAACATTGAATCATAAAGAAAAAAAAAACAGCAGCTCTTGATTTGTGAAACAGTTTTACGAACAACTTCTCCCAAATCATTAGCAACGACACACAGGTCTTGAGTTACATACTTTACATAAATTACCTTAACATAAAAACTGGTGATGAGGATCTTTGAAAATACAGGTTGCAAAACCTCTACTAGCATTACTAATTCATTCGCTCACTCATTTATACACTCAAAACTAATTTTAGAGTCAAAAAGCTGGATCAATAAGACACATCTCAGCTCTCCAGAAGCATACAGAAAAAATGAGAAAAGCAGCAGCAATTACAGTATGGTAATGGCAATAGTGGACAAGTGTGAAAGTGAAGTCAAAGCAAGGGACGCAGGGATGTAGCCCTTTAAGATGCAGCAGTCAACATGTGACAGACACAGGTAACATCAACACTTAACTGCATACTCACAGAGTATTATCAAGAAAGATCAGAAGTATGGGCCCAGAAAGAACAAGGGTCAGGACTGTTTGCCCATCAACATGGTAACAATCTTATTAACACTGTCGACATATTAGGAACAGAAATGAGAACAGAAATGCACACTTCAGTAATATTTTTCAAATGGCATGCTTTGATCCTAGTAACATTTACTGACAATTTCATCTTATTGCTTGACTTGACACTTTACACACTAAATTTCTGGACTTCGCATATCATGGTCCTAGAGCAAAAGCATAAACTGGTCTCTCAGTTAAGAAAATGGGCCTGCAGCCTGTGTAACATACCAAGACTCTGTCTTTTTTGAAACATTAAAAAATTAGCCAGGTGTGGTGTCGTGCACCTGCGGCCCCAGATACTCGGGAGGCTGAGATGGGACGACCGCTGGAGGTGGGAGGTAGAGTCTGGACCACAGAAGCAACACCTCTAAACTCCAGCCTGGTGACAGAAGCAGTGTCTCAATAAAAAAGATGGGCCTGACAACTGGATGCACTCTGTGATGTGGGATGGGATTTGGACTGGGGGCTGGGGAAGGGAAAGATCAGGAAGCAATATTGATATGGGCCATTAGTGGGATGAAATAAGAATTTGGACTGTGGATAAGAGCATTTCTTCAGTATTACATTTCCTGATTTTGATAATTATACTCTGATCATATAAGACAGTATCTTTGGTCTTCAGAAACACACACTGAAATGTTTATAAGGGGCACCATATGTCTATAACTTGCTTTCACATGGTTTGAGGGAAAAACTGACAACAACAACAACAACAAAAACAACAACAAAAAACCTATAGAGTGATAAAGTGAGCCAAAGTATAAACACACAGAACTGGAGGAAAGGACATATGAGACATCACGTTACTATTCTTACAACCATTCTCCAAGCATAAAGTTACAGAAAAATAAAAAATACATGGAACATCAGCTCTGGAGCCAGACAGTTTGGATTCAAATACTGGTTCAATTACTCATTCTGACCTTGGAAACATTGCTCAATTTCCATTCCTTAGTTTTCTTATTTGTAAAATGGGGTATGACAGAAGCTACCTCCAGTAAAAAGGTGGGGAGAGGATTCCATGGGATTCCCTGGGCACCTGGAACAGAGTGGGCACTCCACAAGTGCTAGCTATTCTTATTTTTCTACTGCTCATTTCCTAACTGGACTGAATATTCTTTATACTAACTTAAAAAATAATTAAAAAAAAAAGTATAACTCTTAATACCAAAATTATTCCAGGTGAGGCAGATGAAGAGTTGGGAGTGGGAAGAGGGAGGTGGCACTGAGAAGCACTCAGTGAGGTACCAGTGAACCAGAATGTCTAAGAACTCTTCACTCATGGTAAGGGCACTGGCTTTTATTCTGAATGACGTCAAGAGCAAATGGAAGTAAGAAGAGTGACATCGTCTGTCATTTTTCAAAGGCTTACTGGGAGCCTTCTAAAAGGGAATAGGTAGGTTTGCAATAATTTAGTTGAGAGACTGAGGTAAATCTGAACCAGCGCAGTCACATAGAAAGTTGGACTAGTAAGAAAGGAAAATCGCTCAGAGCAGCCTGAGGTATAGGTCTGCAAAATTTTTTAGTCCCAAAGAGGCAGGAGTGTGGGGCTTCAGTCATGCCCACCTCACCCATGTCCTGCACCCAGGCCCAGAGCAATTGCTGAAAGGCATTTTGTCTTTAACTATTGGCCTTACCTATTATCTTCACATTTTTGGAATTTGTGATACAATGTAGAAACTCTCTCTTTTCCTTGAAAAACCCACTTGTAACTGCTACTAATTAGAGCATATATTCAAGGCAACTCAATCTATGTTCTGATTTGCAGTCCTCAAACCTGGTCGCCCCCCCCCAAAAAAACCTCTGTACTCATATTATTTTGGCTCATTTATTTTCTTTAGGGTGACATATCTGGCTTAAGTCAGCAGGATGTGGTGACTTCCTCCTGAACATCACGCATTTCTCTCTCTGAAAACAGCGCTTGGTATGAGCAGGAACCCACAGTCTCATCAGGTGTTATGGTGACTTCTCCTGAATCCAGACCTCTCTTTCTTCTTATTTAAGGTCTATATTTTATTTGGGCTGTTTTTCAAACCCTCTCTTTGCTTTTAGATCAAGGGCTTTGGTTTCCTGTCTCTCTGGACAGGAGACTGAGTAAGGAGCTTTGCCTTCTCCACCTCTACCTAAGGGCAAGAGGTCCGGGTTATGTACTGGTCTAGCACCAGTGGTTTCATTTCTGTTGCCTAAGATTACACAGCATACATTTAAAAAAGCAGCGGCTTTCTACTTCTTATAATTCAGATTTGTCTTTTCATTTCTGGCCATTCCTGTTAATTTCCGACCGAAAGATGCATGAGGGTGATTTATACTCATAAACACCACACCTTAACCCTAAAGACATTTCTGGCCTTGGTCACTTTTGAAAAGTTCTTGAATTATGAGAAATCAAAACCTGAGCACGTTTTTAAGGAACAGCCTCCTTCAGAAACACCAGCTGGTTTTACTGGACGTCCCCTTGCAAATATCTAGGAGCTTTCTATTTTTCCTGGCTGAAGTCTGATAAGAAATTTGAAAAGTACCTTAAAAGCTCCTTAGTCAGAAGTCAACTTACTTAAAAGCTGATACTCAGGCTATAATTCTTTTGGGGGTGAAAAAACATTCCGTGTTTGCTCTTTTGGATCCTCCGAGAATTTTTTTCCACAAACTAAAACTGCCTTTTAAAAATGTTTTATCCCTGTTTGTTTCCTATCTTATTGGCATGATTTTTTTGCAAAAAAATAAAAAAATTAAAAACTCCACTGGCCTTTTAGAAAGCTTAATGTATCTCCAAACTGGCTCATCCAAGTCTTGTTCTTCCATCTCTTTCCATTTCTGCTCATTCCTTTTGCCATCTTTGATACCACATAGGAGACTTTGAGCAGCCCCAAGATTCCTTGAATTGATTTGCCTCAAATTCTTTCTTGAGCCAGATTTTGAGAACACTCTTTTGGGGTCTGGATCAGAACCCCTTTCAGGTAACACCATGGTATTTTTCCCTCTTTTGGGGGAACGAGGAATCAATGTAAAAGTGGGAGTCTGGGGATTGCTGGCAAGATGGCTGAATAGGAACAGCTCCGGTCTGCAGCTCCCAGCCAGATTGACCCAGAACTTGAGCGATTTCCACATTTCCAACTGAGGTACCTGGTTCTTCTCACTGGGACTGGTTAGACAGTGGGTGCGGCCCAAGGAGGGTGAGTGGAAGCAGGGTGGGGCATCGCTTCACCTGGGAAGTACAAGGGGTTGGGAAACTCCTTCTCCTAACCAAGGGAAGCCATTAGGGACTGTACCATGCACTCCAGCCCCAATACTGCACTTTTCCCACAGTCTTCACAACCTACAGACCAGGAGATTCCCTCTGGTGCCTTTGCCACCAGGGCCCTGGGTTTCTAGCACAAAACTGGGCAGCTGTTTGGGCAGACACCAAGCTAGCTGCAGGAGTTTCTTTTTCATACCCCAGTGGCACCTGGAATGCCAGCAAGACAGAACCGTTCACTCCCCTGGAAAGGAGGCTGAAGCCAGGGAGTCAAGTGGTCTGGATTGGTGGGTCCCACTCCCATGGAACCCAGCAAGGTAAGATCCACTGGCTTGAAATTTTTGCAGCCGGCACAGCAGTCTGAGCTTGACCTGAGGCACTCAAGCTTGGTGAGGGGAGGGGCATCTGCCATTGCTGAGGCTTGGGTAGGCAGTCTTACCCTCACAGTGTAAACAAAGCCACTGGGAAGTTAGAAATGGGTGGAGCCCACCACAGCTCAGCAAGGCAGTTGCGGCCAGAGTGCTTCTAGTCTACATGTAGTCTCTCCTGTCTGGGAGGGCACCTCTGAATAAAAGGTAGCAGCCCTACTCAGGGACTTATAGATAAAACCTCTACGTCCCTGGGACAGAGCACCTGGGGGAAGGGGTGGCTGTGGGCGCAGCTTCAGCATACTTAAACATCCCTGCCTGGCAGCTCTGAAGAGAGCAGCGGATCTCCTAGCACAGCATTCGAGCTCTGATAAGGGACAGCATGTCTCCTCAAGTGCATCATCCACGTGTATCCTGCCCAGGAGACACTTCCCAGTAGGGAACAAGAGAAACCTCATAGAGGAGAGCTCTGACTGGCATCTGGTGGGTGCCCCTCTGGGACAGAGTTTCCAGAGGAAGGAACAGGCAGCAATCTTTGCTGTTCTGCAGTCTCTGCTGGTGATATCCAGGCAAACAGGGTCTGGAGTGGACCTCCAGTAAACTCTAGTAGACCTGCAGCAGAGGGGCCTGTTAGAAGGAAAACTAACAAACAGAAAGTAATAGTTATTAACACAGTAAAAAACACGTCCACCTAGAGATCCCTCCGAAGGTCACTGACTTCAAAGACCAAAGGTAGATAAATCCACAAAGATGGGGAGAAACCAGTACAAAAAGGCTGAAAATTCCAAAAACCAGAACACCTCTTCTCTTCCAAAGGATCACAACTCCTCGACAGAAGGGGACCAAAACCGGATGGAGAATGAGTTTGACAAATTAACAGAATTAGGCTTGAAAAGGTGGGTAATAACGAACTCCTCTAAACTAAAGGAGCATGTTCTAACCCAATGCAGGGAAGCTAAGAACTTTGATAAAAGGTTACATAATTGCAAACTAGAATAACCAGTTTATAGAAAAATATAAATGACCTGATGGAGCTGAAAAACACAGCACGAGAACTTCCTGAAGCATACATAAGTATCAACAGCCGAATTGATCAAGCAGAAGAATGAATATCAGAGACTGAATATCAACTCAATGAAATAAAGTGAGAAGACAAGATTAGAGAAAAAAGAGTAAAAAGAAATGAACAAAGCCTCTGAGAAATATGGAACTATGTGAAAAGACCAAATCTACATTTGATTGGTGTACATGAAAGATGAGGAGAATGGAACCAAATTGGAAAACATTCTTCAGGATATTATCCAGGAACTTCCCCAACCTAGCAAGGCAGGCCAACATTCAAATTCAGAAAATACAGAGAACACCACAAAGACACTCCTTGAGAAGAGCAACCCGAAGACACATAATTGTTGATTCACCACAGCTGAAAAGAAGGAAAAAATGTTAAGGGCAGCCAGAGAGAAAGGTCGGGTTACCCACAAAGGGAAGCCCATCAGACTCACAGCAGATCTCTCGGCAGAAACCCAACAAGCCGGAAGACAGTGGGAACCAATATTCAACATTCTTGAACTCTTGACCTCAGGTGATCCACCCACCTCGGCCTCCCAAAGTGCTAGGATTACAGGTGTGAACCACTGTGCCTGGACCCAACATTCTTAAAGAAAAAAATTTTCAACCCAGAAATTTCATATCCAGCCAAACTAAACTTCATAAGTGAAAGAGAAATAAAATCCTTTACAGACAAATAAATGCTGAGAGATTTTGTCACCACCAGGCTTGCCTTACAAGAGCTCCTGAAGGAAGCGCTAAACATGGAAAGGAACGACTGGTACCAGCCACTGCAAAAACATATCAATTTGTAAAGACCATTGTCACTATGAAGAAACTGCATCAACTAATGGGCAAAATAACCAGCTAGCATCATAACAGCAGGATCACAATCACATGTAACAATATTAACCTTAAACGTAAATGGACTAAAGGCCCCAATTAAAAAACACAGACTGACAAATTGGATAAAGAGTCAAGAACCATCAGTATGCTGTATTCAGGAGACCCATCTGACATGCAAACACACACACAGGCTCAAAATAAAGGGATGGAGGAATATTTAAACAGAGGGAAAGCCAAAAAAAAAAAGAAAAAAAAAAAAAGCAGGGATTGCAATCCTAGTTTCTGATAAAACAGACTTTAAACCAACAAAGATCAAAGGAGATAAAAAGCATTACATAATGGTAAAGGGATCAATGCAACAAGAAGAGCTAACTATCCTAAATATACATGCACCAAATACAGGAGCACCCAGATTCATAAAGCAAGTTCTTAGAAACCTACAAAGAGACTTAGACTCCCAAACAATAGTGGGAGACTTTAACACCCCACTGTCAAATAGATCAACGAGACAAAAATTAACAAGGATATCTAAGACTTGAACTCAGCTTTGGGCCAAGTGGACCTAATAAACATCTACAGAACTCTCCACCCCAAATCAACAGAATATACATTCTTCTCAGTACCACATTGCATTGATTTTTTTTTTTCTTTTGTGAGACACAGTCCTGCTCTCTCGCCCAGGGCTGAAGTGCAGTGGCGCGATCTCAGCTCACTGTATCCTCTGCCTCCCAGGTTCAAGCAATTCTCCTGCCTCAGCCTCCCGAATAGCTGGAACCACCGGTGCGCGCTGCTGTGCCTGGCTAATTTTTGTATTTTTACTAGAGACAGGGTTTCACCATGTTGGTCAGGATGGTCTTGATCTTCTGACCTCATGATCCGCCCACCTCAGCCTCCCAACATGCTGAGATTATAGGCATGAGCCACCGCACCTGGCCCACATCATACTTATTCTAAAATTGACCACATAATTGGAAGTAAAACACTCCTCAGCTAAAGCAAAAGAAAGGAAATCATAAAAAACAGACTCTCAGACCACAGAGCAATCGTATTAGAACTCAGGATTAAGCAACTCAAAAACCATACAACAATCTGCTCCTGAACAACTACCGGGTAAATAACGAAATTAAGGCAGAAACAAAGATGTTCTTTGAAACCAGTGAGAACAAAGACACAACGTACCAAAATCTCTGGGACACATTTAAAGCAGTGTGTGGAGGGAAATTCAAACAGTCCATGGCAAAAATTCAACAGTCCTTCATGCTAAAAACTCAATAAACTAGATATGGATGGAATGTATTTCAAAATAGTTAAGAGCTATTTATGACAAACCCACAGCCAATATCATACTGAATGGGCAAAAACTGGAAGCATTCCCTTTGAAAACCAGCACAAGACAAGAATGCCCTCTCTCACCACTTCTATTCACCATAGTATTGGAATAGGATGCCCTCTCTCACTACTCCTATTCAACATAGTATTAGAATATCTGGCCAGGGCAATCAAGCAAGAGAAAGAAATAAAGGGTATTCAATCTGGAAAAGAAGGAAGTCAAACTGTCTCTGTTTACAGATGGTATGACTGTATATTTAGAAAACCCCATCATCTCAGCCCAAAATTTCCTTAAGTTGACAGCAACTTCAGCAAAGTCTCAGGATGCAAAATCAATGTGCAAAAATCACAAGCATTCCTATACATTAATAACAGACAGAGAGGCAAATCAGGAGTGAACTCCCATTCACAATTGCTACAAAGAGAATAAAATACCTAGGAATACAACTTACAAGGGACATGAAGGACCTCTTCAAGGAGAACTACAAACCACTGCTCAAGGAAGTAAGAGACGACATGAACAAATGGAAAAACATTCCATGTTCATGGATAGGAAGAATCAGTATCGTGAAAATGGCCACACTGCCCATAGTAATTTAAAGATTCAATGCCCTTCCCATCAAGCTACCACTGACTTTCTTTACAGAACAGGAAAAAACTACTTTAAATTTTATATGGATCCAAAAGAGAGCCTGCAGAGCCAAGACAATCCTAAGCAAAAAGAACAAATCTAAGGTATCACATTACCTGACTGCAAATTATACTACAAGGCTACAGTAACAAAAACAGCACGGTACTGGTACCAAAACAGATATATAGACGAATGGAACAGAACAGAGGTCTTAGAAATAATACCACACATCTACAACCATCTGATCTTTGACAGTCCTGACAAAAGCAATGGGGAAAGAATTTCCTATTTAATAAATGGTGTTGGGAAAACTGGCTAGCCATATGCAGAAAGCTGAAACTGAATCCCTTCTGTTAACCTTATACAAAAATTAACTCAAGATCGATTAAAGACTTAAACCTAAGACCTAAAACCATAAAAACCCTAGAAGAAAACCTAGGCAATGCCATTCAGGATATAGGTGTGGACAAGGACTTCATGACTAAAACACCAAAACGATGGCAGCAAAAGCCATAACTGACAAATGGGATCTAATTAAACTAAAGAGCTTCTGCACAGCAAAAGAAACTATCATTGAAGTGAACAGGCAACCAACAGAATGAAAGAAAATTTTTGTAATCTATCCATCTGACAAAGGGCTAATATCCAGAATCTACAAACAACTTAAATTTGCAAGAAAAACACCGCCTCATCAAAAAGTGGGCGAAGGACATGAACAGACATTTCTCAAAAGAAGACATTTATGCAGCCAACAAACATGAAAAAAAGCTCATCATCACTGATGGAGAAATGCAAATCAAAACCACAATGAGGTATCATTTTAAGCCAGTTAGAATAGCGATCATTAAAAAGTCAGGAAACAACAGATGCTGGAGAGGATATGGAGAAACAGGAACGCTTTTACACTGTTGGTGGGAATGTAAATTAGTTCATTGTGGCGATTCCTCAAGGATCTAGAACTAGACATACCATTTGACCCAGCAATCCCATTACTGGGTACGTACCCAAAAGATTATAAATAATTATATTATAAAGACACATGCACGTGTATGTTTACTGTGGCACTGTTTACAATAGTAAAAACTTGGAATCAACCCAAATGCCCATCAGTGACAGACTGGATAAAGAAAATGTAGCACATATACACCATGGAATACTATGCATCTGCAAAAAAGGATGAGTTCATGTCCTTTGCAGGGACATGGATGAAGCTGGAAACCATCATTCTCAGCAAACTAACACAAGAACAGAAAACCAAACACCGCTTGTTCTCACTCTTAAGTGGGAGTTGAACAATAAGAACACATGGACACAGGGAAGGAAACATCACACACCAGAGACTGTCTGGTGGTGGGAGGTTAGGGAAGGGATAGCATTAGGAGAAATACCTAAGTAGATGACAGGTTGATGGGTGCAGCAAACTACCACGGCACATGTATACCTATGTAACAAACTTGCATGTTCTGCACATGTACCTAAGAACTTAAAGTGTATTAATAAGTGGGAGCCAGGAATGGTGGCTCATGCCTGTAATCCCAGCACTTTGGGAGGCAGAGGTGGGTGGATCACCTGAGCTCTGGAGTTGGAGACTGCCTGGGAAACATGGCAAAACACTGTCTTTACAAAAAAAATGAAAATTGGGCTTGGTGGTGTGTGCTTATAGTCACAGCTACTTGGGAGGCTGAGGTGGGAGGACTGTTTGAGCCTAGGAAATGGAGGCTGCAGTGAGCCGAGATTGTGCCACTGCACTCCAATCTGCGCAACAGAGTGAGACCCTGTCTCAAAAAAAAAAATTGAGTCCTTGATTTTTTTTTTTTTTTTTTAGACAGGGTTTTGCTACATTGCCCATGCTGGTCTCAAACTCCTGGGCTCAAGGAATCCACCTGCCTCGGCCTCCCAAAGTGCTAGGATTACAGGTGTGAGCCATCACAGCAGGCCCTTGATTTTTAAAGATGTATAATAGATGCTGGGCCTTCCAGCTATGCCTGCTTTTCAAATATTTAAATATTAGGCCCTGAAAACTGCAAGTGCTTTATTTGTCCAATTCACTAAAAAGCTCCAATTTGAAGTCAATAATCTACTTAAAAAACAAGCTAAGTTGAAAAGAACACCTATCGAAATAAATCAGTCTCCAAAATACAACTTTCTGACACTTAGCTGCCTATTTTGAAACCCTCTGTCTAAGAAATTTATACCTATAAAGGAAATTACCATTTTTAAGGGCATCTTCCCCCCATGAACCTAAATCACTAAGATATTGTCTTCATGTTCCTGGAATCTGTGACATAAAGAACAGTGGACAATCAATAGTTTATTATTATTATTGTTGTTGAGAGAGTCTTGCTGTGTTATCCAGGGTGGAGTGTAGTAGTGCGATCATGGCTCACAATAACCTCCATCTCCCAGATTCAAGTGATTCTCGTACCTAAGCCTTCCAACTAGCTGGGATTACAGGCGTCTGCCACCATACCCGGCTAATTTTTGTATTTCTAATAGAGACTGGGTTTCACCATGTTGGCCAGGCTGGTCTGGAACTTCTGACCTCAGTTGATTCACTTGCCTCGGCCTCCCAAAGTGCTGGGATTACAGGCATGAGCCATTGTGCCTGGTCAATAATTATAATGTTTTAATGCAAATTCTTGGTAAACAATTTAAGAACTGCCTGTTCTTTTTTCTTTAAAAATCCACTTGTAACTGCTGCTAATCAATGCACATATACATGGCAACTTGAATCTATGACTCGGTCTTCTAAATATATTCCCGGTGTAAACCTTAAAGGACAAAACTTAGGCAAAATTAATGTAAGTACAGACTTTATTTCCAGGAGCAAGAATAACCCCAAGGATGATCTGATTAGCCAGAAGGAAAGTAGTGCCACTTAGTGAGTGGAGAAGGGGAGAGAAACAGGCTTGGCATGAAGATCAGTTTATTTTGAATATGCTAACTCTAAAATGCTTATGAGACATCAGATTCTACATAGTGAAAATGTAGTGGCCACAGGGGTCTGGAGTTCAGGAAAGAAGTCTGAAAAACTGAGATAACAAACTGAGAGTAAGCAGCATAATTAAGTTATGAAACACAATGAGATCCCCAAGAGGGTGAGTGTGGCTGGCAGAAAGTGTCAGAAGAACTGAGTCCTGGGATCCTCAAGCGTGATAAGTCGAATAATGAGGGAGGTAGGAAGAATACCATATTCTGGAAGCAAAACCAGGGTAATTTCAATAAGGGGCAACACTTATTGGATACAGTGAGTTCTAAATTCCTCTTCAAAGAATCTGTATGTCATTATATTCAGTTATTTGTCCTTCATTTTAAAGTTTAACTTCCTTACAGTTCTAGTAAACAACCTTCCCTACCAATTCTAATCAGTAGTTCACATCTGGTTCCCTCCCACCCCACACCCCCCCTGCCCCTGGCTCTGTCCTGACTCATCCTGGTCACCTGCTTCAGTCACCTGCTCCAGTCAACAGCTCTGGTCACCTTTTTTGACCTAGGTCACCCCTGGCTACCTGCTCTGATCTGCCTGTAACCATCCTTCCCACCAAACCACCCACCCTGCCACTCCAGCTCAGACCCCTGCTCTCTTTAAAATAGCCAATTGGGATTAGTCTAGCTTGTGTGGTCTAACCGTAGCCAACAGGGGAATGACATAGCAGTAGGGGCGACCCCATCAGAAATAAGTATCCCTTTTCCTCCGTTGTCCAAATGTGCAGTCACCATTGCTCCACCCGTGAGCCGCACCCTTCTATAGAAGTAAACTGCCTTGATGAGAGGATTTATCTTTGAGTACTATTTCTTTTACTGACTTATTAACACACTGAACCACAATAACTCACATAAAGAGTTCTTCTGTTGTAAGGGGACCAGTGAGGTCAGAAGGGGGCTACTAAGGTGGGGCAACCACAGTGGGTGATGTGCTAATGCAAACGGAGCTAACCTGTTTAGCCTACCAAACTTGACCTGCCTTGTTTGCTGTATTAGGCCATTATTGTATTGCTATAAAGCAATACCAGAGACTGAGTAATTTATAAAGAAAAGAGGTTTTAATTGGCTCTGCCGGGTTTATGGGAAGCATGGTGCTGACATTCTGGCTTCTGCGGAGGCCTCAGGAAGCTTGCCATCATGACAGAAGATGAAGAGGGAGCAGACACATCACATGGCAAAAGAAGGAGCAAGAGGTGAGGTGGGGAACAGCCACATACTTTAAAGGACCAGTTCTAATGTGAACTCAGAGCCAGAGCTCACTCATCACCAAAGGAATGGCCCAAGCCATTCATAAGGGATCTGCCTCTGGATTCAAACACCTCCCACCAGGCCCCACCTCCAAAACTGGGGATTACATTTCAACATGAGATTTCGGTAAGGACAAATAGCCAGATAATATTAGTTGTTTTTAGTCACCTACTTCTAGTCGATCTAAAAACTCCCACTAGCAAGTCAAACAGTCAGACAATCCATAATTAAACTCCCACCAGCTTCCTTACAGATAAAATCTCTGACTGTAGGTCACTATAGTAATGGATGCTTTAAGTTGTTTTTCAGGAAGTAAGGGGCAGCTCTTGTCCAGCTCAAGCAGCTTGAGGCCACCAATCCTTCAAATGGGCTTATGTCAATGCAGGAGATATGACCATATGACATCAGAGAGCTGAAAACTCCTCCCTCAGATCATGGAAATGCTACCATTTTCTGAACATGTATTCTATGAAGAGCCATGAAGCCTGACTATATGTGTGTATATCACTGATTAACTTACTTTTCCTTACATCCACTCACCTTCTCCCATGCCTTCAACTGCCTTACTCCTCTACCCAATAAATATACCTAAAACTTCATCTTTGGGGAGGCAGATTTGACATCTGTTCTCTCATCTTTTCACATGGCAGCCTTGTGAGTAAGATCTTTTCCCTTTGGCAAAACCTGTTGCCACAATGATTGGCTTGCTGCACACAAGGAGGGAAAGAAACTAAGAATAGTAGAACAGGGAAAATTCCTGACCAGTTAACAAGTGATAAGTGGGTAGACTGGTAAGAAGTTAGACTTAATTGGGCTGGCCCTAGTGGCTCATGCCTGTAAATCCCAGCACTTTGGGAGGCTGAGGAAGGCAGACCACTTGAGGTCAGGAGTTTGAGACCAGCCTGGCTAACATGGTGAAACCCCATCTCTACCAAAATTATAAAAGTTAGCCAGATGTCTGTAATTCTAGTTACTCGGGAGGCTGAGGCACAAGAATTGCTTGAACCTGGGAAGTGGAGATAGCAGTGAGCTGAGATTGCACACTGTACTCCAGCCTGGGTGACAGAGTGAGACTCTGTCTCAAAAAAAAATTTATTTTTTAAATATATGGACTTAATTGGGGGAGGACAAGTCACCTATTGTGAGCCCAACGCAGGCAGCACTTATCGCTAGCAAGTGCTGGAGGGTTAAAGAACGCTTTGAAGTGGTGTGACATGGAATCTAAAGTGAAACCAAAGCAATGTGGTGTACTGTTCCCTATAAGGTTCAGCTGTGCTACAGCAGAAATGGGACAGAATGAGGTGGCTTTAACTTGGCAGTGTTTCTGTCAAGTGAGTTAAAAACAAACAGAGTAGGACAGAGATGATGAGGATGTATTCCAGAGAGGAATACAATTACTGATCTACAGTTTTCAGCTAATTAAGAAACCAGAGAAGATACAAAATTATAATGTAGACAGCAGAATGGGCATGGGATCAAGGAACAAGCTAGCAAAACTGGAGGTGGTGGTCAGAGAGGGTTTTCTTAAAATTGAAATTATAGGAAAGTTAAAGTTGTAGACAAAGTGTAGGCCCCACAGGAATGAGAAACAGCAGACAGCACCACTGGAAGAATGGAGAGAAGAGGTGCTGAGGCTGGGTGCGGTGGCTCATGCCTGTAATCCCAGCACTTTGAGAGGCCAAGGCGGGGGGGATCACCTGAGGTCAGGAGTTTGAGACCATCCTGGCCAACATGGTGAAATCTCATCTCTACTAAAAATACAAAAAAAATTAGCTGAGTGTTGTGGCATGCGCTTGTAATCCCAGCTACTTGGGAGGCTGAAGCAGGAGAATCGCTTGAACCTGGGAGGCAGAGGTTGCATTGAGCTGAGATCGCGCCACTACACTCCAGCCTGGTCAACAGCGTGAGACTCCATCTCAAAGGAAAAAAAAAAAAAAAAAAGAAGTGCTAGAAGAATTGCCTACCTACCATGAATACTGACATCCTCCCAAACTACGATGGGGGATGCTGGAGAAGTAATAGTGAACTGGGTGCTCAGAACTTTGAGGAACATAGCATAGCCTTCTTCTGATATGTGAGATTCAAAGCTAGTGTTTTTGAAGAATAGTCTGGAAGGGGCAATAAGAAGCAAGGGATACTTATCTCATCTCCAGCTCTAGTGCTACCATGGTTCTCAGACATCAGACATCATCAGTAGGGTTACAGAGGCATCTAGGGGCATCAGTGCCCTCCAGAGTTTCAGTTAGAGGAAGGTGACAAAGAAGAATATATAGAGAAGTACCAGAAGACAAAGATGTAGTGTCTTAGAAGTTGGGGAAAACCAAGCAATGAAGACACAACAGGGGGTGTGCAGAGGGTATGGGAGTGACAAAGGAATCTGGGGCTTCTGGAAGAACAGGTATGAATATGCATAGAGTATAATGAGATAAGTCCAAGTGGATCAGTATTTTCCTTTTAATTTCTAGTTACTTAAGAAAGGTAGTATTTTCCTTTGACCATAACTCTCAATTCTGTTCTTTTCCTTGGACATTAGGGTGTGGTGCTGATGAAGCTGAACACTACCTGAGGGCTGTGTTCCAGGAAACAGGTTTCCCAGAAATCATCCAACCCGGGGCGGTTATGGGGCAACATCCTATCCCAACAATGTGAAAAACACAAATTCATATTGATATTTTACAAAGAAAATCTCAAAGAATGATGACTTCTGACTAGCAAGGTGAAATTTATTATTTTTAAAACTGGCAAATAAAGGAAAAGAAAAAGGCAGTTTTCCTGTCTTTCCAGGAGAGGCCTGTTCCCGAGAGTAATGAAGCAGCTGGGGAAGGAAAGCTTTCTCTAGAAGCATTCCAGCTAAACAAATGGAGAAAAAAATGACAGGATTCACAGGGTGCCATTTGGTGACCTCTGATGAAATCTAAGCATTAATGTTAACAGCTGCTAAAACTATTAGGTGAAATGCTCATGGGAACTTGCCCATGTATACATCAGAGATTGATGGGATCTAAACCAATTGATTAGTCTTAACATCACAAACAACAATCAGATGTATATCACCTATGCAGTATTCTTGTGTGTGTGTGTGTGGGGGGGGAATCAAACCCAAACTGGATCAAATTTCTCTAAGGAATAGCTTATGAGAAATTAAGGGGCCGGAAAGGAATGGAGTAAACAAAACAGCATCATAGACATGTAATCAGCCTAATCCAGAATATGAGAATAAGACAGGGACACAATTTCTTTAACAGATTAATTGCAATTAGTAACAGACAAACAACAGGGTCTAGCTGATAGATACAGGAGATATTGCAAGCAAATTCAAAGTACTTCTTGTCTGACTCTTGTTTAGATGAAACCACATATGAAAATGGGACAATCCGGAACATCTGAACACTGACTGGATGGCTGATAATGTTTTATTTAAAAAAAAAAAAAAAAAAAGAGTCTCATCTTTTAGGAATATAGGTGAAATATGCCTTAGATTTGCTTTAGAATAACCAATAGGGATTATGTGTGTGTATAAGCAGATGGAGAGAGAGGTGAAATAAAATTGGCCGTAAGTTTTTAATTGCTGAATCTGGGGTGACAATGATATGAAAATCACGATACAATTCTTTCTCTTCTGTATATGCTTGCAATTTTCCATAAAAAGTTTTAAAAACTCAAAATTCAAAAGCTTAGTAGGCACTTAATAGTTGTTCATTTCTATAGCCTCCTCTTTGTAAAGGCATAAAAAAATATATTGTCTTGACTCATACAGTTTGATTTTAATCCACGATTATTGTATAGCTACAAGCTACAAATCAGGTGGAGAAAGACTTGAGGTCAAATTCTAGAATTTACATTTTAAACTTTCAAGCATTCCCTTTAAAATTATTTTCTGCAAAGAAAAACATAATTGGACATTTTGATGTTAGCAATATTTATTTTCTATTTAGTAAGATGATGATACTTGGGCTTCTTGTGTTTTAATAATACATTTTTTTAAAAAGTTTGAGAAGTTTATTAATTATCGTTAATAAGTTTAGCCAGAGGATTAAGATGGTTCATGAGCCAAGTATACCTAACACTGTCAACTGTGAAGCATATATTTTACAAAGACAAAAATACATTTTCGTTTATAATACTGTCATGTATATTTTCCTCTTTGTAGCATGGAGGCTGCTTGGAAGAAGACTGTAATACCCTCTTCTGGAAACAAAATTTATAAGACTGAGCTTCATTTGTGTGGGCTGGAAAGAGTTTATAAAAACAAAAACCCACTTTAAATTTTTGTTGTACTAATTATTGCTCAGCTTTTCATTTGGCTTTTTAAAAAATCTGAAAGTGCCTCAGGCTTGCCAGGGATGTCTGCGAGTTTCTGTCCGTACTGCCTACAGCTGGGACAAGAAGTTCAACTCAAGGGTGAAGTAGTTCTGGGTCCTTTTTCAGGATACATTTTACAACATATGATGTTGATATTTCAAAACCTACATGACTTCCATGTATTATTCTCAACTGCTTTAGTACCCACTGAAGAAAAGACATGATTAAGAAGAACGCGCAAATCTCAGTAGTGGCAAAGGGAGTTCAAATGATGTAATGGTGGGAGAGAGAGGGCTATAGGATAGAAGGCAGCATAGCTGGGCTGTTTTCATTATTCACTTACTTATTCATGAACAACATGGTCAGCCAGTCTATCTGTCTGAAGTCTGTGACAACTGTACACTTCTCAATGGTTTGGAGTCTCTCCTAATACCACACTGACTACAAAACACTATTCATGACTGTTGAAACTAGAAGAATTTCCAGTGAGCCAGGTACTAGGAACACGTCAGTAACATCCAATACCTACTATTTTGTGCACAAAAAAATTATTAGTAGCATTAATTTGATTGAATTATATCACAAAGCATATAATTTACAAAAATGAACTTGTGTTTTAAAATTTAGTTAGTTTTTTGGTTTTTGTTTGTTTTGCGGGGGACAGGGTCTTGCTTTGTCACCTAGGATGGAGTACAGTGGCGTGATCTCAGCTTACTGCAACCTCCATCTTCCGGGTTCAAGGGATCCTATTTCAGCCTTCCAAGTAGCTGGGACTATGGGAACATGCCACCGTGCCTGGCTTAATTTTTTGTAGAGACGGGGTTTCACCATGTTGCCTAGGCTGGTCTCAAACTCTTGCACTCAAGCAAACTGCCTGCCTTGGCTTCCCAATGTGCTGGGACTACAGGTGTGAGCCACTGCGCCTGGCCTAAATTTAGTTTTATTTTTTATTTCTTCAGTGTCCCTTGGATTTGGTAGGGGAAAAATGAACTATTATATAGCAGATGACAATACTCTAAAATTAGGGCAAGGTTTTTTTTTTTTTTTCCTTTTAATTCCTAAAAGCTATCATTTAACTCAAGCTTTCAGCAATAGACAGACTACCTTGGGAACCCACAGCATTATCACAATTGAAACTAGAGTGTAAAACTATACAGAAGAACCTCTTTCCAACTTGAATACAGAGCAGACTTCTGATTTTTTTTGAAAGAGTTGGAACCAAGTCAGTACTATCCTATTCCTAATAAATGGGGAAAAAAACTATAATGTAATCACACTCAAACTCTTCCCAAGTATTATTCCCTTCCACACATTTATGTCATCAAGCTTTAGAAATGAGTCAACATAGGCTGTGTGCAGTGGCTCACACCTGTAATCCCAGCACTTTCAGAGGCAGAAGCAGGCAGATCAGTTGAGCCCAGGAATTTGAGACCAGCCTGGACAACATAGGGAAACCTCGTCTCTACAAATAATACGAAAGTTCGCTGGGCATGGTGGTACACGCCTGTAGTCCCAGCTACTTGGGGGCCTAAGGCAGGAAGATTGCTTGAGCCCAGAGATTGAGGCTGCAGTTAGCTGAGATCGAGCCAATGCATTCCAGCCTGGGTGACAGAGGAAGGCCCTGTCTCCAAAAAAAAAAAAAAAAAAAAAAAAAACAAAAGAAAGAGAAAAAGAAAAGAAAAAAGAAAGAAACGAGTCAATATGGTCTAATGTAAAGAGAACAAACCTTGGAGTTCAATATCAGTATTTCCATCAGGCTATTACTTACTAGTTATATGAACTTGGCTAAACCATTTCAGCTCTGAGTGTCTTAATTTCCTCATGTGTAAGGTGAAAATATTACTAAGACTGTCACGAGGTTTAAACAAAATGACCCCTGTGGATGGACCAGGCATGATCTCTGAGCCTCATTCACATGTAAATAACTACTTGTATTACATAAGCAGCATAGTCATGAATAGGTAACAAACTTAGTATATCAGAGACCACACAGAAAGAGATAGAATGCAGTAATTATTATATACTATGCCAGCTTATATTTTATGTAACTTTACAGTTTACAAGCTACCTTTGCATACAAAAATGAGCTGTTTTAGAATTTGTAATGAAGCAGCTTAATACAAAACACAAATAACATTTTATTAAATGTTTTCTTAATAGTTCAGAATTATTTCCAGTCACTAACCTCAAAAACCTAAAAGTAATCAACTAAAGAAAATTATGCTGCATGATACACAATTTAACCACGATAATCTGTTAGAAAAATAATTTTTTTTTGAGACAGCGTTTCACTCTTGTTGCCCAGGCTGGAGTGCAATGGCACGATCTCGACTCACTGCAACCTTCGTCTCCCAGGTTCAAGCGATTCTCCTGCCTCAGCCTTCCAAGTAGCTGGGATTACAGGCATGTGCCACCACGCCCGGCTAATTTTTTTTGTATATTTAGCAGAGACGGGGTTTCTCCATGTTGGTCAGGCTGGTCTTAAACTCCGGACCAGTCCCATATGTGTAATCCACACATGTAACAAGAGCCATGTGCATAATGCAGTGGTACTACTATCATGTGTTATCTTGTATTTCTGGTCATCATAATTAAGGTTTTACTGCTTGATCAAAAGCTTGGTTATTCTAGAAAAGAAAAACAAAAAACAAAACAAAACCCAAACACAATAATCAAACAAAACCCCCAAGTTTATACCTTCAAAACATTTAAAATACAGCTTTACTCATTGATTTGGAAATGCCTGATTTCTAGGGTAATTTTAACCCATGCAACCATTTTTTAAGCACTCCCCCACACAGATACCTCCTCTTTCAACATACTTACAGGTCCCTTATGATAGACTGCAGCACTTGACTTTCAGATATGTTCGAAGTTGTACCTGAGCTCTACAATAAGCACAAGTTTCCTTATAACTTAATAATTAGGCTTAAAAAGACTTCTTTAGGTTCTCAGAACAACACACGAGGGAAACATGTTGTTCTGTTAGATATTTTTGTAAATCTTTATTAATCTACACATTTTTATAGAGAAATACTGTGTAAATTTCAAAGATAAACTGTTCATGTATTCAACATCAAGTGTCATTGCAATTTTACTGAAGGTGATCCAAAAACTATCTTTATTTTGCAACGAAATATTAAAAAGCACCTGGTATCTTCTCTCTGGAATGTAAGGATATTGCTCCATTTGCCAACAAAAGAGATCCATGAGGAGCTGCAAAACTGTCCTAAAGTTATCTAGACCGTCACTTTTCCTGTTGGTTATCCTCTGTTCCCTTGCCCAGCATCTTCTGGGAAAGAATCTAGAACCATTTATAGTGATTCCTAGGAAAAAATCTAAAACCAATTACAGTGATTCCCAGGAAAGAATCTAGAACCAATTAGAGTGATGAGCTTACAGGTAATCCCTTGAGACTCTCAGTGACATTGATTGCGTCAACTATTCCTGTCTTTCTGCTGTCTGTTCCCGCTACCCAGAATGCATTCCTTTAAGTCCCAGCACACCTCCATACCTTACTCAGGAATTCATTATTTAAAAACAATTACAAAATGTGTATCCTAGACAACAAAACAGAACATGTCTTTCCATGCAATGGGTTCATTGCTTTGTGGACACGACGGTTTCTAAAACACAATGACATCCGTTTTAGGACTATGCATAAGAGAGAAATGTACAGTGCTCTGTAGAGCTCTGAGGAGGAAGAGTCCAAATCTTCTTAAAGTAGTCAGGGAAGGTTTCCATGAGGTAGTGACATGTGGACCCACACTTGGGTCAGGTAAAAACCTTTGGTTGTGAATAAAAATGGGAGAGCCAGACAAATCCCATGAAGACTCTCCATCTTCATCAGGACTTGGGAGTACATCAGTATTTTATCAGTACAGGGGAGCAAACTCTCTCAAATTGCTAATGACAGGCAACAGGGTTCCAATCCTAGTGCCATTATTTTCAAGCTGTGTGACACTGAACAAGTTTGTTTGCCTTTCTGAATTCTTCCTATCTGTGAAATGGAGAGATAATAAATACCTTGCAAGGCCACTGTGGTACTAAATAAGAATACTTTACATTTATGAAGGTCTTTACAATCTTATGCAAGTTAATACCTGTGCAGGTTTATTATCATACAGATCACAATTTTAAATAGCTTCCCTATTACTCCCAATTTACCTGCTTTATTTTAATTCACTATCTATGATTTGACTCTTTCACAAGAATATAAACTCTATAAAGGGAGGGACATGGTTTTATTTTCTATTAAACCCCAGTATCTAGTATAGTGCCTGGCATGCTGCAGGCACTCAAGAAATATCTGCTGGCTGGATTAATGTAAAATAGAAACGCAAAACTGAGGTCTCATCAATCCTGTAGGGCTTGTTAGGGGTTAAATGAAGTATCATATGACAGAAAAACAGCTGACATATAATTGATTGCAGCCTCATTTCTCTATCCTAGACACCTAACAGGCTCACTGTGGAGAAGCACATGCAGAATTTCACAGGGATCCAGGAGCAATAGGGCCTCTACTTTGGTACGTCAGCACTATACCCCACATGGTACAGTGTTTCCAGGCTGGCAGATGAGAAATAACCTTGGGATTTAGTAATATTACTTTTTCTAGGTACAGGACTAACAAAGATGTCCCTAGAAATGTCAAATATCAGCTTTGGGGCTAAGTGCAATACACTGGCTCCTGGCTGTCTAGGCTGGTCAGTTTTTAGGTTTTACAGTCTTTGTGGAAGATAGAAACATACCATACCATTGAACGCCAGGATGATGGAAGGAAAGAAGGAAGGGAGGAGGGTATGAAGGGAGGGAGGGATAGCAGACAAGAAAAGAAAAGAAATATACCACACTTGTTAGTCTGATTCTACCTAAGTGAACAAGCAGTAGGTGGAATGACTAAGAACAAACAAGACTATAAACATTTAATGCCATATCATTAAATAGCCACTGATTATTCTTTGCTTGGATGTAAATTACCAAAGTGATAGTCATATATCAAAGTATTACTAACTCTGAAAAGTGAAAATATTTTCATATGTAATGATGACGAGTAAGTCTGGATGGAACAGCTCAAGCAGAACAACAGAGATAAGAAGGTTGGGAGAGGCACAGTCACCAACTATTTTTGGCTAAAAAACAATGTAGATGAGGTGGCAAGAGAGGACTGCAAAGGTGGGCTGTGGGCAGACAATGAAAGGCCTTGGAAGGCTAAGCTGAGGAGCCCAAACTTCATCTGATGGATGCTTAATTATTACTCAAAGTTTCTGATCAGAGAATTGCCTATTTAAATCAACATGGTAGCAATCAAAGACCATGGAGAAGGGACTGAAGTATGAACTCCTAGTTAAGGAATACCTAGGAAGAAACGATGAAAGCAGGATCACAAGTAATTAAGGTGGGTGTTAAAGCCAGACATTAGAGTTTGAACAATGACTGCAGACTTTAGCAGCTGTGTAACCCTGGGCAAATTATTTAACCTCTCTAGGCCGTAGTCTCCTCAGCTGAACAGTAAGAAAAACTATCTTATAGTTTGTTGTGTGACTAAATGAGATGATACATGTACAAGAACACAGAACATAAACCTGAGCCTGGAACATAGTATTTACAAAAGTACTCATAAAATACTAGCTAACTTTATTTTTAATAAGCTTCTGAAATAGGATGAAAACACTGAGATCATAAAGTGGGGGTTGTCTGAAAGAAGGAAAATCCAGAGGTTTCGTGATAATCAGCTATTAAGAGACACATATGACGTTTAAACCTTGAATGGAGAATATTGATTAAAAGAGATAGTAAAATAGGAGGAACAAGTTTTGAAGGTATTGCTGAGGCCTATTTTATTATATTTCATTACTTTGTTACCCAAAGACAGATGCTAGGAATAGTTCTTATTAACATAATGGGACATTTCTCTTCACTCTCAAGCCTGGGGTGACTGTGGAGACTGTGTGTGGCAAGCACCAAAATGAAAGTGACTTGTTCCCGGGGCTCATCCCAAAAGCTGCTTTACAGTTTGGAAAGAAAATGGACCAGAAGGACTGGGAGTTATTCAAAGCCCTGCTCAAATCTCACCTACTCTACAGAACATCCTGGTGCCCAGCAGTTGCTCCCTCCTCCAGACTCTTACGACTGTGGCATGTGGTGGTGGTCTTTATTCAACTAGATTACAAACTCCATGAGGGCCTGGCAAGTTTGCTAACTCTCTGTACCCACCATAGACTAGGGCGACTCTATAAAATCATGGACTAGGCTTATAAGGATGATTGACTGTTTACCTGAAAACATGCTGGCAACCCTGAAGCTGTCCGTAAGACCAGCTCTAGCACATCTACCTTCTCTGTACTTAATTAGTAAGTGAGCAATGATTTCTCAAGCATTATTCCATCTTTATTGTATATCTTTGACAAGCGTACAAATACAAGCAAAAATATTTCTTGAGGAAGGGCTTATGGGACATTTGTGCACAACTAAAAAAAATAATAAATAAGCAGGCTGGGTGCAGTGGCTCATGCTTATAATCCTGGCACTTTGGGAGGCCGAGGCAGGTGAATCATCTGAGGTCAGGAGTTCGAGACAAGCCCGGCCAATATGGCAAAACCCTGTCTCTACTAAATATACAAAAGTTAGCAGCGCGTGGTGGCAAGCGCCTGTAATCCCAGCTACTTGGAGGGCTGGGGCAGGGGAACTGCTTCAATTGGGGAAGCAGAGGTTGCAGTGAGCTGAGATCACGCCACTGCACTCCAGTTTGGGCAACAGAGCGAGACTTCGTCTCAAAAAAAAACTGATTCAAAATAAACAAGAATTGGGTCTTTTCTAAGCGAGATACTAAAGTTAAAAGAAAACTATTATTTTAGAAACGTAACATATAAGCACATATATAAGAACAAATTATATATGCGTGTATATGGTTACGTATGTATATATGTGCATATATAGATATTATATGTATTTTAAGATACCAAGTGGACCCATGGAAGATGCTTTCTCGTCCTTCTCCTTTCCTCTTTTCCTACATTTTTAAATGGAGAAAAAGGTATATCTATTTTGAAACATACCAAGGAAAGTACAACACACTTAATCACACCAGCAAATAGTTAAGATAATGCTTATGCCAGTATCTTAACTATATATTTAAAAAAGCAATATTCAAACACCATATTAACTGTAAAAGACAAAAACAGTTTAAAAAGGTCTCACTTTTCCTGAACTTCAAAAAATACACATGCAAAGTTTATTCTACTGAATTCCAAAGATAAATTATAATGGCAACATCAGAAGTAAAAATTTTCATTCTGGATATGATTAACATGATATTAAAACCAAAAAATAATCTGGAATTCTATGTAATGTACTGAATGATCTGGTATTTTATGTATGTCCCAGCTAAAAAAATAAAATCTATGAGTCATACTTCAAACTACTTAATGATGAAAAATTATGCAAATTTGGATAACCAGAATGCTTATTTTCATAAGCTATTCTAAGAATGAAGCAATTATACTAAAAATAGACATCCATGATCATCTTACCCTGTGAGCGTGCTTTTTAAGTCTGCTACCTAGAGCCCCTTACCTGACACAGAGACAGCGTGGGTCCGCATGCCTTGCTTTTCACTGTTGGCCAGCCTGCGACAGACAAGAGCAAAGCTGTAAGCCCTGCAATTTCCCCAGGACCCCGCCACTCAGCCTCATCAAGTAGGGAGCTACCTTGGATGAGGAAGACAAAATTCCCCAGGAAGAAAAAATTTTAGAAAGGCGATTTCTTTAAAAATTGGATTCTACTATTAAAATAGGCTGCTGTAATGCTTTAAAAATCAGAAATTAAGACACACAACTGAGGAAATGCTGAACTGTTCTGAGAAAGATACTCTTGACAATAATTTAAAACAACGCAATACAATTTAATATGGTATGCATGGGTTCAATAAAAACGTAAACTTAAAACGCTAGACAGTAAAGGATTGCCCCAAAGTTATGAGAGAAAAACTATATACCTGGAAGTGGATCTTGCTCTTTAAAACAAAATATGAAATACTATAGTATGACTAGTCCTTCTTAAATTTATGGCATGTAAAAAATATCAAGAAATACATTAATATGTACTATCACTTAACAGACTTAAAGTAATCTCAAATTATCTTGCTACTTGCTTTATAAAATGGCTTAACACTAGTTTTACATATTTACCCCCATAAAATAAAATTTTGGCCAACAGTCTGGGTGCCATTTAAAAAATGCAAGTACAGTTAGTAAAAACTTTTTTGGAAAGCACAAAACACAGGGGAAAAACGAACCACACAGTCTTAAGATATCTAAGTTACCCTGGTCTTTTTATAAAAGAAAATGTTTTCCAGATACATAAGCATGTATTAAGAATGTGCTGAATAGATTTTTTTCTAGTACACAGAATCTATACTAGGAAATACTGACCCTTAAAACAATATAGGGTAAATATCTCTTATATGCAATGCTTAGAACTACAATGTTTCAGATTTCAGATTCTTTAGATTTTGGAATGTCTGCACATACACAGTGGGGAATCTAGGGGATAGGAACAAGTCTAAACGCGAAATTTGTTTATGTTTCATACACACCTTACACATATGACCTGAAGGTGATTTTATACAATATTTTAAATAACTGTGCATAAAACAAATATTTGACTGCAACCTGTTACACATGAGGTCAGGTGTGGAAGTTTCCACTTGCTGCACATGTTGGTCCTCAAAAAGTTTCACAATTTGGAGAATTTTGAACTTTGAAGTTCCAGATTAGGAATGCTCAATTTGTACATTATTTCGAAGCATTATAACTATTTAATGTGAAACTGTATAATCTCTATAATCACAGCACACAGCCACAGACTTATGTTCCTTTTACAGAATTCTCCAAATACTTGAAATTTTACATCTACAGTATAAAAATTTAACAGAAGTTGTTTTCTAACAACTCCTTACTTTCTTGCAGCTACATGATTTATCACAACTTATCTTTGAACTGTATTTATTGGGCAGTCAGAGGGCACACATTTTAAATAAATAAATTACATCATTTCCTTCCTTGTTCTGTTGCCAAAACACTGTAGTTTTCCCTTGTCTGCAACACAATTTATGTATGCTGTTACTAAGCAACTTTCTCATGATAGGTTGGATTTCAGCACTTATCTGATCACTAACAATAATGGTGTCCTGCTGCTGCTAAGATTTGGGTGGAAGTTCCTCTCTTTTAAAGTCTGCTTCATTTATTTAGTGTTTCCTCTATCTGTCAACATTTCTAACGTACTACTTTCCTCAATTTCATATCTCTGTTTATGATTCCTCGGGGGGGGGGTGTGTATGTGTTTAAGAGAGAGGGTGAAGTCTCACTACATCACCCAGACTAGAGTGTGGTTGCTATTCACCGACATGATCATACTGCATCACAGCCTCAAACTCCCAGGCTTCAGTGATCCTCCTGCCTCAGCCTCAGAACCACAGGAACATGCCACATTGCCCAGCTTTGATTCATGTATATTTTAAACCCCAAATTATCCCTTAATTTCCGAAACTGAAGGTACTCTAAATAAACATTAGTTCCTGCCCTGATATGACCCCAAATGAACCTCTATCAGACTGCTGATGCTGTAGAGTGCACTGTCCAAAGCTAGAGGTCTCTCGCTACCATCCTCCATCCACACAGCCACATGCACTAGCCATGTGCACACCTTGCCTGTATGAGGCCCACAGTACTGCATATGACCCTGGCTGACTGTGAGCTTACTGCCCAGGGAGGGTAGACAAGTTAAAAGGTCATATTTAGAACTGTGGTAATTACTACTAGAAGCTATTATAGGAAAACATGATGGGATGCTCTCCTGGCTTCGGGATGGGGCAAGGTGGGTCAGCGAGGTTTTCACAGGAAGTGATATAGAATGAGACCCAGAAGATGAGTAGGGCTTAGCAAGGAAAAGGGGGTTGGAAGAAGAGTGAATCATGCAAAGACTGGCAAAGGCCTTCAGGAAAAAGAAAGAATGTTTGCTCCTGGAACAGAAAAAAAGTTCAACGTAGCTAAGAACAGTATGAGGAGTGACAAAAACCAAGGCTAGAGGAGTGAGCAGGGAACGACTGCATGGGCTCCTGCAAGCTAGGTTAAGAATACTGGAAAGTATACTAAGAGCAACAGTCGGTCATGTAAGAGATTTAATGAGGAAAGCTTCCTCAAGCTGTAGTATAGAGCACAAATAGGCTAATGAGCAAAACTGGACAGAGACTGATTTAGGAGGAAGTATGCAGAAAAGAGTTAATATAGCAGGCCTGTGACTAACTTTACATGATTGTCCCTTGCCTGGCATCTGGGAACTTGAATTTTCATGGAGTTGCCACCATCCTCTGACAGGTATGGTACCCTGTGCCTAAAATGCTTGTACAAACAATGTGGTTTATGCTAAACTCTTGCTTTCCTTCTGGGAGTCTGGAATTTGGATGCATGCCAGGCAGAGAGTGCATGTATAAAGAACCCTCAATAAAAACCCTGGGCATCAAGTCTCTAATGAGCTTTCTCAGTATGCAACATTTCACACAGGTTGTCATAATCCACTGCTGGGGAATTCAGAGTGTCCTGTGGCCTCCATTGGGAAGGGACCCTTGGAAGCTTGCCTCTAGTTTTCTCTGGACTTCACCCCATGCGCCTTTGCCTTTGCTGATTCCGCTTTGTATCCATTTGCTGTAATACATCACAGCTGAGTCCTGTGAGTCCTAGATCTCGGGGACCCCCAACACAGGAGTGTACTTAGGTAGCCCAGATAGCTAAACACGAGGGAGAGACAGTGGGAAGATGGTGAAGCAGATGGATCTATTTAGAACATGGAACTGGAGGAAATGGTAATTAACTGGCTATGAAGAAAAGGGAGAGGGACAGAGCAAAGCCCAGGCCTTTCCCTCTCCATTCCAGTGGCCTCTTAGGCTCATTGTTCCTCTTCAAGTGTCTTGGAAAGTGCAAATATCTCTGCAAGCACTTACCACACAGCTATAAGTGTGTGTGTTTACTGGTGTATCCGGTTGTCTAGATTTTAACATTCTTATCTTAGTCCCCAGTTCCCAGCAAATTGGCTGAGAATATAAAGTCACATAAGTTCTTTTGGTATTACTATTTGATTCTTTTAATTTTATAGATCAACAACACCTATTATGAAATTCAGGACATAAACAAGAAAATTAACATAAATTATTTCTCTTTAATTTTCACACTTGTAAAATAGCCAGAATGTCACGTATTTTCAGGTTCTTATAAAGATTAGCAAGAACATATGAAGCAAAGGTTTAACCATAGGCTCTCAACGTTATGATTATTCTTTAGCTCCCCCACAGAACTTAAAGAAAAAATTACATTTTTGATTAAACCTAAGTACTTAATAAAATTTACAACTGACTTGGTTTCTTTCTAGAATTGTTTCCTAATTCCCTGATTATGTATACAGAAATTTAATTTTTTAGGAGAATGAATAATAAAGCATAGCAATTTCCTTAAAGTTTCCAACAAAACAAAATAACACTACATACAAAGTAGTACTTACTTTGGTATTGATGGCAAAGCCCGTTCACCTTCTGTGGGGAAAAAGAAAAGAAATGTATTAGGTTATTTTTACTCCTTTTGAAAAGATGGTGCCTAGAATCAAGAGAGGAAGGATGAGGCCTTTACTGGTATTCCAGCAATGACCCTCTAAACAAAGTTGCTACACTGTCTACCTTAGGTTCTCATGGTTTTATTTTCAATATTTATAACAAACATGAACTATCAGATACAATTGTTTAAAAGGAACTGCCTAATTACAGTAAACAACTAAGATGCTAAGTTGGTAAAAGACTTCGCAGGAGACTAACAGATGAAGTTTCTTATGATTAGTCAACACTCCTTGTCAAAGGACCAGGCATTCTGCATTTTGATAAAACTACTCACTAGTAACAACACAAAAACCTGTGCAGGAAGCACAGAGAAACACAAGGAAAACAATTCTACAGGTGTGTGTGGCTGCCAAAGGAATGAATGTATGAGAGAAGCCAAGTCCTGGAGGTGTCACCTGAAGGAGCCCTGTACATGGCTGGCTAGAAGGTGAGGCAGGTAGTTATCTACCACAGAGTGTGGGGTGGGCCCCCTTTTTGTTGAGCCGGACACAGTGACTGGCTCATACCTGCCTGACCACAGGGATGCTGAGGACTTTGTTCAATGGTGGGGGAGACTCTTTCCCCGGAGGCTTCATTTTGCAAACCAGGAAACGTGGAGCCCTCCCTGGTTTAACCTCTAATTTGAATTAATGTAATAGCCTCCTAACTGGACCTCTCTTCTAATCCATCTGAGCTAAATGATTTCAGAATAATCCTCCCAAATTACAAATTCATGAAGTCAAGCAAGTTATTATGCTTAACATTTTAGTGTCTCTCAAAAACGTTCAGGATGAGATTTTAAACACCCCAGCTTAATTAACGAAGCACTGCTTCACTTCTCTCAGTACACAAACACTGCTCTGGCTGTCATCTTTGTATTGTGTATCTGTGGGGTGGTATGGGAGGCCGGGGAAGCACCTATCTACCACTCACCACTCTGGTGCCCTTCGAGGCAGCTCCTTGGTAACACCACTCATGTAGTCACACTTGCTATCCACAGGTCCTTTCCTTGCATTTGCCCTTGAATTTGTTCCAATCAGTTCCCCCGACCCCCATACATCTCCAATGACATCTGCCTTGCTAAACCCAATCGTTCACTTACAGTTAGCACTTAACACAGCTAATCACTCTGTCTTCCTGAGAACTTCCCACCGTGGGCCTCCTGAACTTTGTACTATATTCTCTTGGTTTTCTTCTGTCCTCTCAGGGTAACTCTTCTTCATCTTCTTTACTGGATCCTCCTTATCTCCCTGGCCCGATGAAGATTAGAGAACCCAGTGCTCACACTTGTACCTCTTAACCTCACTTCCTTGGTAACTTCATACAGTTTCAAAGTGTCAAATACCACCCACACTTTGCAGCTTCCAAATGCATACCTCTAGCTTGGACCTCTCCCCTGACCTGAACTTCTGCATTTGGTTGTCTACCTGACACCTCCCTCTAGATGTCTGAAGGCTGCTGGGACTTGCTGATGGTCAGAACTGAGTCCTGGTGGGTGCACCTGCATAATTCCCATTGTTCAGGTGGAACCAGGAGTCATCACAGGGCCTCTCTGCTCCCCAATCCATGCCTAGTGCAGCAAACACGAGGCTTTACTGTCCAACTGTACCCTAAGTCGTCTTACTTTTCACTGTATTATAGTACCCCGGGCCAAACATCGCCTACATCATGGTAAGAGCCTCCTAATTAGTCCCTCTACTTTATCTGTACCCAGGCCAACCTACCATGGTCTATTCTCAGCACAGCAGCCAGAGCACTTATTCCAGAACATAAACCAGATTACATTATTCCTCTCTTCAAACCCTCCAATGGCTTCCCAAATCACTAAGTACAAGCCAAAGCCCTTACAATGCCTTTACATCTTGACCAACCACCTGCCCTAGGATCACCCCCCCAATGCATCTAGTGACCTGGGTCTCTGCTGTTCCAGGCATGCTTCCTAGCACTCCCCAGCCTTTAACAGGGGAATAGCCAGATACCCTTGTAGGTTCTGTTTTCCACCCCTTCAGGTGCAACTCTCTTAGTGAGACCTTCCCTTATTTAAAATTGTATCCCTTACACTCTTCCCTATTTTTCTCAACACAGCAATACCATTCGATATATTATATGCTACAGTATTTATTTCCTCTATTAGTTTATTTACTTTGTTTATTGCATGTATGTCCTCACCTACATGAAATTTCCATGCATGCACAACCTTGTCTGTTTTGTTTGCTGCTACATACCCTGTCCTAGAACTGTGCCTAGAAAATGGTCGGAGCTCAACAACTACATGTTGAAAGCATGAAGCGTTTGGTCTGGCCAATCCGCTTTTTCAGTATTACTTATCACTATTCCCTGATTGCACATTGTATCTCCCTGAACATACTGCACATGCCTTGAAAGGTGCTCTTCCTTCATTCAGGTAGAAACATTCCTCAGTATTTCGAAGCTCAATTCAAGTTCTATTTCCTGCAGGGAGCCCTTCCTGGAATATCCCAGTTTGCACTGAGTGGCATCCTCTGCGTTTCTGTTGCATCCACAAAACATTTGCCACATACCATACTTCTCCACAGACTACTCAACCTGCCTAAGGTTACAGTAAGATTTAAGCTGCCCAAAGGCGTCCCTAATACCTCGCCGATTAACTGGCACTCAGGAGACTCTCCGACCACTGCTTGGTAAAGAAAGAAAGAAATCAACCTAGGACCCTATGTTACTCTTTCTGAAAAGCTGTTTAATTCTTCTAATTTGCAAAGATACTTGTGAGGCTGAACACTGTATATATACAACTCACTGCACAAAACTGGAATTCAAGCCAAACTTCATCACTTGTTGATATTTTGAACATCTATTTCAAGCAAAATAACCAAGTCACACCAGGAAGACCAAATTTAGAGTAATTGAAAAGGCCTAATAATTAGTTTATTATCCCATGAACATGAACATGACCACTAGCACCACCACCTTACTCACACCCAAACTGTTAATAATATAGCCTTTCAAATGACACATTAGTGTGATTTCTAACTGTTTACACTCTGTTGAAATTTCTATTTCCTGAAAGCAAAAGAAATCCATTATTGCATTTCTGGCTAACAGGAGACTTCTTAGGTAGCTGGGCATGGGTAGAAAGGCAGCTGTAAAGAAGGAGATAAACAATAGGAGGATTCTGAGAGAATATTTTTATAAAGAGAGTAATGGAATATAGAAAAATGGCAATAGACACTATTAGTAGAAGCAGCATTTAAGAAAACCGTAAGGACTCACCACCCAAAATGCCTAATTCTGGGAGTTAAATGTTTTTGTTCAAATATACTTCCATTCTTCTTGGAAGTATTCATTAATTGAAACTGGTGACTTAACTTACCAGACTTTTAAAATGCTTATAAATACACAAGTTTGGAGATACACACACACACACACACGCACACACAATTACATGTAGGTTTTTAATACATCAATATAGCTATTTTTTTAAACAGCTACATAGTATTACATCATGTATGCATACTCCATTTATTAATTTTTGCTAATTTTTTCTATTATAAACAATGCAGGAGTCAACATCCTCCTCCTGTTAGTGGTTTTGCATGACTGACTTCCAGGAGGCAGACAAAGGGGCAGAGTGCTCCTTAACTGTCTTCTGAAAATGCGCCAATTTACAATGACACAAGCATGAGAATGCATTCTCCAGAAGTCTTGCCAATGGTGGTTATCACGTTTTTTTAACCAATGTAATTGGTATAAAATGAAAGATATCACTGCTTCCATCCATATATTACTTGCACATTTATATGTCCATTCCTCTACAAGGTAACCCATTTTTATACTTGGTTGCCTTTTACTGAATGAGATGGAAGAACACTTTAAAAATGAGAAATTTTAATTATTGATTATATGTGTCATAGATATTTTCCTCTCTGTTATTGCAGCTTTAAGAATGTTATCTTGTACTAAACGAAGTGTTTAAATTATGTAATTGTGTTTGCTTCGGCATCACATAAGTGTTTTAATTATATAATTAAATATAACAATTTTATTTTTATAGCTTCTGGGATTTATGTCACACTTAGAAGCATTCACTCCCTCCCCTGAAAGGTATTCACCATCATTCTATACATAGAAAACCTACTTAAGAATTACGTAATTACAACTCTGTATTACATTGTACACTTTCCTCTGAAAAAATTTTACCACAGAATTTTACTAAAACTGCAAAATTGATTCTAAACTTTCTTTCAGGTAAGGTGTAAGTTAGATAACACCATACACTAAGGGCCAAAGTTATGCAGACTGTGGTGGAATGCAGTCCAGGACAATTTGGCTTGTGGCTCTATGTTCTCCCCAATAAACATCACCTTTTACTTATTTATTTTTTAAATTAAATTATTTTTTAGATGCAGTCTTGCTATGTGGCCCAGGCTGGTCTCAAATTCCTGCCCTCAGGGATTCTCCTGTGTAGCCGGAATTACTGACGTGAGCCACTATGACAAGCTAATATCCTGTTGTTGTTGTTGTTGTTGTTTTTGAGACAGAGTCTTGCTTTGTCGTCCAGACTGGAGTACAGTGGTGCAATCTTGGCTCACTGCAATCTCTGCCCCCGGGGTTCAAGCGATTCTCCTGCCTCAGCCTCCCCAGTAGCTGGGATTACAGATGCGCACCACTGCGCCCACCTAATTTTTGTATTTTTAGTAAAGACGGGGTTTCACTATGTTGGCCAGGCTGATCTTCAACTCCTGACCTCACGATCCGCCTGCCTCAGCCTCCCAAAGTGCTGGGATGACAGGCGTGAGCCACGGCGCCTGGCCTAATATCCCTTTTAGAAGCACTATATAAATCCAAAGTAACTACAGTAGATCAAAGAACTAACAAGACGCGACTGGGCACACCTGGTTCACATGTAGAATGTACTGATTACTTATTACTGTCATGTTATGTTATGCATATACACGTATACATGCATAAGCAGTTTATGATCTAGAGAAGACAGATGGGCATAGATAATTGTTAGTTAAAGCGTGTTTCCAGGAAAATGGTAGAGTTGTAGAAACAGGTTTAATATTTATTTAAACTCTTAAAAAAAAAAATCTCGCTTTTCTGAGGCTCCAGCAAGATGGCAGAGATAGAGCAAAAGAAGAAGCGGACTTTCCGCAAGTTCACCTACCGCGGCGTGGGCCTGGACCTGCTACTGGACATGTCCTACGAGCAGCGGATGCAGCTGTACAGTGCGCACCAGCGGCGGCTGCTGCTGAACCCCGGCGTGCGGCGGAAGCAGCACTCACTGCTCAAGCGCCTGCGCAAGGCCAAGGAGGCACCGCCCATGGAGAAGCCGGAAGTGGTGAACACGCACCTGCAGGACATATCATTCTGCCCAAGATTGTAGGCAGCATGGTGGGCATCTACAATGGCAAGACCTTCAACCAGGTGGAGATCAAACCAGAGATGATTGGCCACTACCTGGGCGAGTTCTCCATCACCCACAAGCCCAGGAAGCACGGCCGGCTGGGCATCGGGGCCACCTACTCCTCCCGCTTCATCCCCCTCAAGTAGTGGCTCACCTAATAAAGGCATACATATCAACAAACAAAAAAACAAACTAAAAAATGTACGTGTGCTGTGTCCATATGTATTTCTGACCACAACCCACTAAAGATGTTTGACTTTTATATTATTTTAGCTAGGCAATGTATCTTCACCTTAGGGATCTATGATGAAATAGTTATGTAATACATAAACATGCTGATTCAGACTAAGAAAATTATCAAGTTTAATAATTCATTTTATAAAGACAATATAAAACTGGAAATAACCAATGCCCTATCTAGCTTTTCATGACAAGCATTTTCATTTATGCTCTTTTCATATAAACAAAGAGTTTAAAAAGCATTGCCTTTCATGTTTTAGTATCAAAATGTTTCTCCCTAGAGAGCAAAAAAGCTAACAGTGAAATCAACAAAGGAAGATGTTTACATTTTAAACACGGAAGGCTCATTTAATGCCTGACATCCAAATGTTATTTTTAAATGTGTATTAACATTGAAAAAGGACCTTTTGGCAAACTGATGATAAAATATGTAAAATTATTAAAAAGGAAATGGGCAATCTATTACATTTAACATTTTTTCCTAAATTACTATCTCTATGTGAAGAAATTATCTGAAAACATTTTAATAATATTTGTAAGGCATATACACCTGTTTAAAGTATAAAGTCTGATACTGGAAGAAGAAAATGTCAAAAAATAAAAATAACAAAACACAAAGTAAAAAATCAAGACCTACAGCTGCAAAGGCTTTAACTGCGAGTGACTTTAGACTTCTGAAGTCAACTTCATTACTCCATTTCATACAAAGAAAACTTAAGAAAAATATATGAATAGGCTTTATTGGTGTGATCACTGTGGGGAAAACACACTTTTCCTCTAGAAAAAGTTATGCCCTGGAATCAAACAGACTTAATGTTTACTTAGCGAAGGCTCACAGCTTTGTCTGCTGTTTTCAGGGCACAGCATCATTACTTATCTCTTTTAAGATATATAAACAAAGGGTCCAATGACTCCTCTCTATAAAACACACAACACACACACACAACCCGCATGCAAACACCATCCCTCCCTCAAACTGCTTTGTAAACAGGGCACTTCCCTGCTGGACAAGGCTGGATCCTCTGCGTTTCTATCTGCTTCACTTGGGCTTTGCCTTTTCTCTATCCTCATCACTGTTTAATACAATTCTGCTGACTTGAACACACACAACACTTCAAGATTTTCCTCCTCTACAATTATCCTAATCACTAAGGTGAGTGCTGGAAGGGGTCTTGGCAATAAGGACAAAACCCACATTCAGAGTCCCCACTCGCATAGTGTGAGCTGCTTTACAGTTACTATTTGGGACGTGTCTAACAACCCTACAAAATAGGTATCCCTCTTTTACAGCTGAGGTATCTCAAAGTCTAGGTTAATACAGTGTCAAGATCAGACTAAACCAGTAGCAACAACAGGAACAACAATATAACTAAAATCTATGAGCACCATGTGTGCCAGGCAAAGTTCCAAGCCTATAAATAAATAAGTCCTTTATCCTCCTAATACCATAGAAGATAGTTACTGTTGTTCATGTTTGATAGATGACAGAACTGAGGCACAGAAAAGGAATTTACAGATGATGATGGCACAGGGGACTCCTGATTTGAGCTTAAGTTCCATAATTCCCAAACCCAGACTTTTCCTGCTTTACACTACATCTGCTATTATCTTGCTGGGAATATTTTGATTCTTTCAGAAATCCAAATCCTCAAAAGCATTCCTCATTATATGCTTGCAAAAATTCCAAACCATTTTTATAGTGATGTTTCCAGGGCATTTATTTATTCTAATCTTTGATTTTTTTAACATCATGACTTAGAATGCATTTTATTCTTCGAATGCTCTAAGCTTTTGAGATATATAAGAAAAAATAGAAAGAATACTTCATTTATAGTGAGTTACAAGGGATTCCTTTTTTAAACCCAGAATTTTATTTAAACCCAAGAGTTTAAAAATACTAATGTATTTAAAAATAGTAATGGCAATTTAGAAAATCCTCTAAGTAGGTAGCTCAAAACACAGACAATGTTTTCTTTAGGCTCTATTCAAACCAGTTCTTGGCTTGTGGAAGGTGTGAACTGGATCACCATCCCTAGAAAAATAAGCACTCAGATTATACTCAGCTGAATTATTCATTTGGTCTTCCTTTTTACAGCTACCTAAAAGAGGATAACAGGCTATTGTTAGGGGCAAACTCAGTTAACAATCTGGTAGAAATGCAATTGGGAATGCTCAGAAACAGCACCTCACCTTTCTGGGGTCTGATGATAAATGACTGTGAGGCTCCATTCACCAGTCGGCAGTACCCATCTATCAGGTCAGCCATATTCTCTGCAATGGTTAGGGATGGTGCCGTCACTGTCAGAGGCTGAAGGAGAAAAGACCAAGAAAACAGACTTTATTGTTCTTCCCAGTAAGCAAAGGACAGCTGTGCTATGACATCAGACATCGCCATACACTTGAAAACAGAGTGGGAATGAAACAAGATCTGTTGTAAGATTTGAAAAAGGAAATTTGGTATTTAAGGACATTATTCCAAGAATACGTGACAAATGCAAACCCAGATGAAAACGGAAAAATCACTTAAACTGGGGCTTTCTAGAATAAAAGGAGATTAAAAATATTTTCCTTCAGAATGTCTGGACCCTCTGGCATACTCCAGGTTAAGGGAAGAATTTAGACAATCAGTAAGTTAAAGTATGACTTGTATCAGAAACTAGACTAATGTGGAGTAAATTTTTTTTATCATCATCCATCATAATTTTTCTGATGTAAAAGAAAATTAATAAAATTTCATTATTTTTAGCACACATAGCATGTTCTGACCAAAGGCTTAGAAATCATTCTCTTTCCAATATAAAATATGTTCAATATTGAAAAACTTCCTAAAGATCTATCTTTAAGTGTTATCGGAATGATAATAAAAGCTGTATTTCATTTTCAAATACAGGTATGGCCTAATTCAAATAGTTATTTATAATCCTCTAAGTGAATGCGTCTCACCTGCATTGCCCTAAATATTACTTGGAGGTTAACAAAATGAAAGGAGGACAGTTTGAAATGATGATGGAATATTACTATGAGATATTTGCAGGAAAGTTCTATTTGCAACATTGACACCACGTGGCCATATAAAGTTTTCTGATTATATGGTTTTTGATATTGCATGGTAGTATTTGTTTAATCTCAAGAATCAACAAGAGTTCCTAGAGCCCTCAGATGTAACCAAATTCACAGAGTCAGAGAGCAGAACAGTGACAAGGCATCTGCCTAAGTGACGAGTGCTGCAAATAAAGCTACCCAGAGAACTAGCTGTAACAGCCCAAAGAATCCTGGTGTGCTGATGGAAACAGATGAGCTTCAAAAACATGCTTTACACACCGGCACAACTGTGTGTGCCAGCAGACTGTCCAGATCCTTTCATACGTGAGCGTATTTTGTCCATCTTAGAAAAAGGATCACATTAGGTAGTATTTGCCAAATGGCTCTTTTTCATACCACTTGTTTTAAATCACTGTTGCATGTTGACTAAGAACATAGGCTTTGGATCCAGACTGTTTGGGTATGAACCCCATTTCTGTCAATTACTTGATGTGGCCAACCTTTTCTACCTCAGTTTCCTCAACTACAGAATGTGGTTAACCAAAGTATATCAAAGTATGTACTTCTGTGGTTTTAAGAATGACACAGCCTCTCTTGGCTTCTATATAAAGAACTGTGGGTAGCATATACCCAGTATCAGGTACTGCTGCTGTTATAATTATTGTAACAATCATATAATATTATTTCTACCCAGAGAATATCATACACAACACAGTATGGAAATTAACTCAGTTTACAGAATATATACAGTCAATGCACCACACAATACATTTTGGAAAATGACGGCCCGCATATACAATGGTGATTCCATAAGATGTATATAATGGAACTAAGAATTCCTATTGTCAAGTATGCTGTAGCTATCCTGAGGTTGTAATGCAATGCACTGATCATGTTTGTGGTGATGCTGCTGTAAAAAAAATCTATTGTTTTGCCAGTCACATAAAAGTACAGCACATAACAATTATATACAGCACATAATACTGGATAATGACTGTTACAGTCTTATTTTATCATTATAGTGTACCACTACTTATTTAAAAAAATTCAATTGTAAAACAGCCTCGAGCAGGGCTTCTAGGAAGTATTCCAGAAGGCAGCACTGTTCTCCTAGGAGACAGCAGCTTCATGCGTGTTACTGCCCCCGAAGACCTCCAAGTGGTGCAAGACGTGGAAGTAGAAGACAGTGATATGAATACTCCTGACCCTGTGTAGGCCTAGGCTAGTGTGTATGTTTGTGTCTTATTTAACAAAAAAGGTTAAAAAGTAAAAATACAGAAAATAATTTTAAAACTAGATAAAAGCTTACAGAATAAGTACATAAAAAAAGAAAATGTTTTGTACAGCTGTACAATGTATTTTAAACTAAGTAAAAAATCAGTTTATAAGATATAAAAGTTACAGTAAGTTAATGTGTATTTACTACTGAAGCAAAAGATTTTAAAAATAAATTTAGTGGAGCCTAAGTATATGGTGTATACAGTGTTTACAGTCTATAGTAGTGCATAGTAATGTCCTAGATCTTCACATTCACCCTCCATTCACTGACTGACTCACCCACAGCAACTTCCAATCCTACAAGCTCCATTCATGGTAAGGGCTCTATACAGGTTTTATCATTTTTTTACCTTTTATACTGTATTTTTACTGTGCCTTTTCTTTGTTTACATGTATTTAGAGATACAAATACCATTGTGTTACAACTGCTTATTTAGTACACTAACATGCTATATAGGTTGGTAGTCTAGGAGCAACAGGCTATATTGTATAGCCTAGGTGTACAGTAGGCTACAACCATCTTAGGTTAGTGTAAGAACAGTCTGATGTTTGCACAACAAAGAAATCAGCAAATTATGCATTTCTCTGAACATATCTGTTATTAAACAAAACATGACTGTACATACAACTCCTAGAAGTTAATGTCCTTGGTACTTGATGATAACCCTTTTTTCTTTTTGAGACATGGTCTTACTCTGTCACCCAGGCTGCAGTGCAGTGGTGTGATTTTGGCTCACTACAACCTCTGCCTCCTGGGTTCAAGAGATTCTCATGCCTCAACCTCCTAAGTAGCTGAGATTATAGGTGTGCACCACCATACCTGGGTAATTTTTGTATTTTTTAATAGAGATAGGGTTTCCGTGGTCTTAAGTGATCTGCCTGTCTTGGCCTCCCAAAGTGCTGGGATTACAGGTGTGGGCCATCACATCTGGCCTAATGATAATCTTTAATCATCATCTTTACAATAATGTTCTTGAATGATTTTTTTTTTTTTTGAGGCAGAGTTTCACTCTTGTTGCCCAGGCTGGAGTACAATGGTGCGATTTCGGCTCACCACAGCCTCCACCTCCCAGATTCAAGCAGTTCTCCTGCCTCAGCCTCTCGAGTAGCTGGGATTACAGGGATGCACCACCAGGACCGGCTAATTTTTTGTATTTTTAGTAAAGATGGGGTTTCTCCATGTTGGTCAGGCTGGTCTTAAACTCCTGACCTCAGGTGATCCACCCGCCTCAGCCTCCCAAAGTACTGGGATTACATGCATGAGCCACCATGCCCAGCCCACTCTTGAATGATTTTTAAATCTGTCTTCTGTCCTATTCTTGGGGACATTTAATCATTGTCATTTGTAATGTAACTCTATATATAAGAAAGTTGTGATTCTGATGATTCATGAAAACTTCTTTTCATAAAAAAGACATTATTTCTAAAACACCCCTACGTTACTGTTTTCTCTTAATGATGAATGTAACAGTTCCTTACCTCCGGTGCACCTGCTATTTTTAGTTGTAGCATTCCTTTTCTGTCCTTGTCTTCACTGTTTGAATACTGAATGGTTTGCACTTGATTGAAGTCAGCAAGATGTGTGGGCTATGAAAAGGAAAGGTAAAATCTTTAGACTACAGATAAAAAACTCATTTCATGGAGTCTGTAAATGCTCTGTGAAATCTTCATTGTCCTCAAGACATGCTCCCTAAGACTGGAGGTCTGGGGGAAAAAAAAAAAGATTCTCCATGCTGCCCCAGGGGAGTAGCCATGAGACTGTCTCCTGTACTTCAAAGTCAGGCCCAGGTCTGCTCTTTGTGATGTGCTGAGGAGACCCATACATCAGTTGGATGAGTGAGAGTACAGTTACCACCGAGAGAGAACAGAATATAAAGGAAGGAGGAAAGTTGAGGCAATCATTCTGCTCCCATTCCCAAAGAAAGAAGGATCTGGGATTACTCCCCGTGCAGTAAGTTTAGTAATTACTGGGCTATCATAAGTTCTAAAACTTACAGGAGTTCTGTAGCGAGGGAGACAGTAGGTAACCAAAGGGTCGTTCCCAATACAGAATAACCTCTTAAGACATGCCGGGACAGTCTATGGCCATAGCAGCATAAACTTTTGCTTTCTCTCTCTCTCTTTTTTCTTTTCCTTCTATTATGGCTGCACAATTAATAAACATTTTCCTTAAAAAGAAAAAAAAAAGAGTTGGGAGCAATGGCTCACATCTATAATCCCAGCACTTTGAGGGGCTTAGGTGAGACGATCCCTTGAGGCCAGGAGTTCAAGCAGTCTGGGCAACACAGTGAGATCCTTTCTCTACCCCCTGACCAAAAAAAAAAATTAGCCAGGTGTGGTGGTCTGTGTCTACAGACCCCGCTACTTGGGAGGCTGAGGTGGGAGGATCCCTTGAGCCCAGCAGTCTGCACCACTGCACTCTAGCTTGGGCAATTCAGTGAGACCCTTCCTCAAAAAAATACATATAGAAGATACATGTATTTTCCATCCTTCTATCATCTCATGAGGATGATCACTTTGCATGTGAAGATTCCTACACATTTCTTCAAATCAATTAACCTGGTTAAGGCTACTCTGTCAGGTATTAGCCCCTCCCCATCCCATGGAGAACAGAAGACACCACTAGGACTGAGCTGGAATTGTTCAGAAAGAGACTCACACTTGGCTGCCCTTCCCAGCAAAGCATCTTCCTGCACTGTTGTAGGGACACGTATTTGCAGGCTCCTGCCTTACCCCGAGAGGCCACAGGCAGCCCTCCATTCTCCGGTCCTAGGCTTCTCCATAGTATGTCCCACAACCCCTCTGCATACTCTCCCCACTTGTCCTCTGGGACATCCTGCCCTTTTGGGGTTTCTTCCACCTCACTGGTCTCTTTCCTAGTTCTTTTTACTGGCTTCTTCCCTACTCAATCTATAAATGTGAAAGAGCTGCAAGGCTCTGTGCTGGGTGGGTCCTGTTCTTCCCCCTAGCTGTACCATGGCAAAACAAGTATCATGTAGAATCGGGGCATTAAGCACCATTTCCAGCCCTGACATCTCTCTGGAACTCAGATGCATGTATCCAACTCCCTATCTCCTATTACCACATGGATGTCTGTGAGAGATTACTAACGACACAGTCAAAAGGGTACTCTCTCAAAACATGTTCCTCCCCCAGGCTTCCTGACTTCAATAAAAAGCATCATATTCAACCAGATTCCTGAGCCAAAAAAAAAAAGAAGGCATTCTCACTGATTCTTCTCCCTTTCCCCATTATCCAGCCTCTCCACAAGTCCTGGTAACTTCACCTCTAAACATCCAGAATCCATGTGTTTATTCCTCATCTTCACAGTTGTCACTATAATCTAGGCCATCATATGATACTGTGCTTAGCGCTGTGTCATTTTTCTGAACTGGTTTCCCTTCATCCATTCAACAGTCTAATCTCCCTACCTGGAAGCCAGGGAGATGCTTTAAAAACATAAATCAGATATCACTCCCCTGCTTAAAAAGGTACAATACAAAGTACCGTAACTTACATGATTTACATAGCATGATTTCTATGATCAAACTGCCTACATGATTTGACCCCTGCCTGTCTCTCTGATCTATTTAATGTCATGATCTTGTCTTGATGATATGTGCTCTAGTTTCACTGGGGTAAACCATTTCTGGGGATGGGTTGTTTTTAGCTGACCCAACAATGAGGAATATAAAAGATGACCAACGATGCTAGATGTCATATGAAGTATGGTACGTCCTGCACAATAAAAAAATTGTCCTGTATCCTCAATGGCCTTTAAATGTCCCGGTGTGTATTTACGTCTGTGAAGAATCTGACTCTAGGAACAAAGTCTGTTTAAAAACCACAAAAGGATGCTCTGCACTGAATTTTCCAGGAATGCAACTTATGTGTAATGCAAGGGAATCCTATTTCATTCTGCTTTTGAAGTTTTACTAAGAGTTGCTCACCATTTTGGAGAATGACACCACCAAGGACAAGACTTGCTCTAGTTATTTTGGTTGCTGGCACAACACACCTGTATTAGTCTGCATCTGTAGCTACTGCATGCACGTATGTACCAGAGGATGTCAGGGGCTCCTTCCAACAGACTGAGAACTGAACATCAATACATTGGTGGTGACATATGAAATGAGGAATACTGCCTCAATTATAATCTTTGTTACTGCTATCTCATAATTTAAAAAAAAATTCTAAGGCACAGTAAGACATCTAGGTTATGGAAATTACATTTTTAAAAATTGTTTTTCTACCTCACTCTGGCATTATTCCCCAAGGTCAGCCACATAACTTTTCCCTATCACTTTCCTACACCACTTGTATGGAGTGACTTCTGATTGTCTTAAACTAAAAGTCATTACTAAGTAGGTGCATCTGACTACAATGCCTTCCAACGTATTGTGTTGAACTTTTAGATAATGATATTTTAAAAACATTATTTGAGTAGGGGAATAACATGCTCTGTAATTTTAATTTCAGGATAGCAAAAGATAATTTAAAATATCTGTTATAAAGAGAACAGGGTCAAGAGGGGCTGGCACTGCTACCTACTCTTAATTGAACACCCAGATACTCTCTCTCACACCACCCTACTCTAGCCCTTTAGGACAATCACATTGTTTTTATTATTTTCTTTCTTATATTCTATTTTATAACCAGAAGGAACGCACCATGAGGATGGGAATATCATATCCACCTTGTCCATCACCAGATTACAAGGAAGCAGAGCCACATCCGGCATGTAAGTGAATGAAGTATGATAAGTTATTAGGTGATAGACTCTGTTCCAAGTATCAGAAATACAGCAGCAAACAAGGATAACACAAATCCAGACATTAAACATTTTACAAGTAAACAATTGTGATAAGGACTATAACAAAGCAATACAGGGTGCTGTATAAAAATATCTAATTTATTGGGAAGGCGAGGAGGGAGGAAATAGAGCCTCAGAAAAAGTTTCACTTAGAAAAGAGAACAAGACATGGGCAACACAAACTTAAGACCAGGTATATTACATTCAGGTACAGTACTGCACCAGCAGAATCCAGTCCACTGCCTAGCACAAAGGAACTGCACACAATATATATGCAAACTGACTAAGGTGACACTTAAGATAGGCACGTAAGGGGTCATCACAAAGGCAAAAAGGGAGGGAAAGGGCACTTGAGGAGGAGAATCTGAGATGTGCTGTTCAACTGGTAGCAGGAAACCACACACAGCTATGGAGCACCCAGTGGTATGTGGTTCCTCCAGGCTGAGATATGCTGGTAGGGTACAATGCATGCCAGATTTCAAAAACTTGGAACGATAAAAATAAGATCAAGTGTCAATAATTCTTATACTGATTATATCTTGAAATGGTAACATATTGAAGATGCTGGATCAAATAAAATATATTAAAATTAATTTCACGTCTTCTTACCTTTCTAAAGGTGGTTACTAGAAAACTAAAAATTACCTATGACACTTGCATCATACTACTACTGGACAGCGCTGGGGAAGTCAAGTGAAGTCGATAAGGACTCAGAAGTACCCAGTGGTCTTATCTACACAAGGGTCACTGTTATCCTAGGCAAGGCAGTGGAGGGTGGATAGTGGTGGTACAATGGTAGTAGGCAAGAAAGGCCTCGTTGAAGCAGGTTGAAGAGAAAGTAGGAAGAATTGCAGGCAATGCAATTAGATAATCTGTCAAGAAGTTTTGCCACAAAGGAAACAAGAAAACATGAAGTACCAGGGAAAGAGAAGAACACAGGGCAAAAAGAGGGAATTTTAGGATGAGAGAAACTATACATTTTTCTATGCTGACAGGAATGATCCAGCATATTAGAAATGTTTGCTGATACAGGAAAGAGTGGGCAGAATTGAAAAATTACCATGAACAGGGAAGATGGAATGGACCATTACATAGCAAAAGGTTGGTCTCATCCAGGATCATCAAGTCCACCCATGGGAGGCAGAACACACAAGGAGGAGGAGAAGGGTGGCAGGCAGAAATGTTAGGAGAAGAGCAATATTTTGGAGGCTCTATCCCGACTGCTCCGATCTTGCTTTCTTCTACTTTATATAACTAATACCTCTTATTTCATCATCACAGAGGTCCTTATAAACTCATATAGAATATATATATATATATTTTCATGGAACATTTACAAGAATCAAACGTTTGACCATAAAGAAAATCTTAACAAATGTGAAATAGTTAACATTTAAAAATCATATTACCTGCTCAGAAGTCAGTATGAAATTGGCTCATAATATGCTCACAGAAATAAAAATGAGATAAAACCCCAGGGCTACTTGAAAGATAAGTAATATTCTTCTAAATAATGCTATAACAGAAAAAAAGAAGTAAAAATAAAATTTTTGTTGGTGGTGGTTTTTTGTTTTTTTGAGATGGCGTCTCACTCTGTCACCCAGCCTGGAGTACATTGGCACGATCTCAGCTCACTGCAATCTCCAACTACCGGGTTCAAGTAATTCTCCTGCCTCAGCCTCCCAGAGTAGCTGGGACCACAGGCACATGCCACCAGGCCCAGCTAATTTTTGTATTTTTAGTAGAGACAGGGTTTCACCATGTTGGCTAGACTGGTCTCGAACTCCTAACCTCTCGTGATCTGCCTGCCTCGGCCTCTGAAAGTGCTGGGATTACAGGCGTGAGTTACTGCATCTGGCCAAAAATAAAATTTAAATGAGTACACAGAAATACAACAAAAAGAAGAATATCACATACTTAGATAGGTAAGACACATTAAAAGCTGTATAAGAAGAAAATGGCCTCCAAAGCAAATGAGAATACATTTTAAAGATATGCTTAAAGAGCACAATAAAAGGACAAAAATAACGAAGATACTACAAAAACAGAATTAATGAAGAAAAATATGGAAATCAATGAAAATGAATAGTAACGCTGCAATAAATCACTAAGCTTGTCCTTCAAAAATAATTAGAATAGATAGACCCTTTACAAGTCTGAAAAAGAGCCAAATCAAAAGAGCTGAGGAATGAAACAGGACATACAAAGTTACTGGAAAGATTTTAAGAGAACTATGAGAGGCAACTCTATGGGAGCAAGATGAAAATGTAGAGAGATGGATAACATGCTAAATTACCAAAGCTGACACAAGTGAAAAATCAGGACAGATCGATTACTACTGAGCCAGGCACAGTGGCTCACACCTGTGATCTCAGCACTTTGCAGGGCTGGGTGGGCAAATTACTTGAGCCCAGGAGTTTGAGACCAGCTTGGGCAACATGGCAAAACCCTCTCTCTACAAAAAAATAATACAAAAATCAGCTGGGTGTGATGGTGTGTACTTATAGTCCCAGCTGCTTGAGAGACTAGGCAGGAGAACTGCTTGAGCCCAAGAGGCAGAGGTTGTAGAGTAAGCCATGATCGTTGTGCCACTGCATTCCAGCCTGGGCGACAGGGTGAGATCCTGTCTCAAAAAGGATCTATTACTATTGAAGTGATTAAAAAGACAGTTAAACACTATAACTGAAAAAGGCATCATGTGGTTACATAGATCTATTCTACCTAATCTTTATAAAACATGCAATTCCAATTTAAATTAAACATTTCAGGCCACTAAATATCACCAGACAGAGGCAAGGCACCAAGAGTGTATGAAAGAAAGACAAACAAGCTGGGCTGAAGGAGGAAGAAGCTGGGAATCCTGCCAGGAGGCTACCATGCCCCAAGACTCATTCCTTCCCCTGAGGGAATAGATAAGTTGAACTGGCAAGGAACAACCTGCTCTCATTATGGGCCTCTTAAATCCCAGCGGGGGCCCCTTGATCACTATGGACACTTAAGGTGGCAGGGATAGCTGCTTAGAGAAGTGGTAGAGACAGCAGCCAGCTGAGGCGGAGCCCGGAGGGTTTGGTGCAGGAGAGTCTGTAGTGGAACATGGCCAGAAAAGCCCTGACTTTCTCCCATAAGACTTTAGCCCTAGGGGAACTGTTGGACCTGAATTCTGCAAGGCAGTCTTACCTATCAGACAGGTGTCAGTCCAACCTGAGCACCCCTTGGGCTGCTGGCTTCTCCTGGGGTCCCAGCTTGAACGTGTCTGCTTGCAGGGCAGCCTTGGGGGCCCACATCATAGCTCCTGCAGTGGCTGACCATGACTGACCAGCAGAGAGCTCCAGCAGGGCAGCATCCGCTCCCTTCTCACATTGCAGGTTCCCCTAGCCCACAACAACCCCCAACATAGTTTTGCTAGCCCCTGTGTGTGCAGGCAGGTATTGCCTTCTGTGCTTCCCCAGCACGTGTGCATGCAACCCCAAAACCCGCCCATGCCTGACTGCCACCTCAGCTGGAGCCTTGGAAGGCAGAGCCAACAAACCCTGTCTCCACTGCCAGCACCCCACCCTTGTGCGAAACACTGTCCCAAGAGTGAAAGCAGGCACAGAGAACAGCAGATTCTCCCCTAACCTGAGCCAACACCCATGCTTACAGCACACAGATTGCACACACAGAACTGGGCCTGCCAGCAATCCACCCCTGTGCTACCACCGCCACCAGCACCAATGCTGCACAGTTGCTAACACGCACCCCCCATCCCTCTAAATGACCATACCACCTCTCCAGCAAGGGTTCTGAACTGGGCTGAGATGGCTGAAATGATGGAAATAGAATTCAGGATATGGATAGAAAGGAAGATCACTGAGATGAAGGAGTACACTGAAATTCCATCCAAGGAAACTAGGAATCACAATAAAACAATACAGGAGCCGAGAGACAAACTAGCCAGAATAGAAAAGAACGGAATCCACCTGACAGAGCTGAAAAGCACACTACAAAGATTCCATAATGCAGCTGCAAGTATTAATAGCATAGCACACCAAGTAGAGGAAAGAATCTCAGACCTTGAAGACTGTCTTTCTGAAATAGGACAGTCAGAAAAGAACAGAGAAAAAAGAATGAAAAGGAATGAAGAAAACCTCTTTGAAATATGGGATTATGTAAAGAGACCAAATCTAGGACTCACTGGTGCCCCTGAAAGAGACGAGAGTGTTAAGCAACTTGGAAAACATATTTCAGGATATCATCCATGAAAACTTAATCCAACCTAGCTAGAGAGGTCAACATTCAAAGTCAGGAAATACAGAGAAACCCAGTAAGACACTCCATTGAGAGAATCATCCCCAAGACACATAATCGTGAAATTCTTCAAGGTGAAAATGAAAGAAAAAATGTTGAAGGAAGCTTAGAAAGGCCAGGTCACCTACAAAGGAATGCCCATCAAATAAACAGCTGACCTCTTAGTAGAAACCCTACAAGCCAGGAAGAGATTGGGGGCCAATATTCAACATTCTGAAAGAAATTCCAACCCAAAATTTCATAATTCCAGGCAAACTAAGCTTCATAAACAAAGGAGATACAAGATCCTTTTCAGGCAAGCAAATGCTGAAGAAATTTGTTACCATGAGAAAAGACCTGTCTAACACTAGCTCCTGAAAGGAGCACTAAACATGGAAAGCAAAGACCATCACCAACCATTACAAAAACAAACTGAAGTACACAGACCCATGACACTATAAAGCAACCACACAAACAAGACTGCCTAATAACCAGCTAACGCCATGATGGCAGGATCAAATCCACACATATCAATACTAACCTTAAATGTAAATGGTCTGAATGCCCCAATTAAAAGGCACAAAATGACAAAGTGGATAAAGAACCAAGACTCATTGGTATGCTGTCTTCAAAATACCCATCTCACATGCAATGACATACATAGGCTCAAAATAAAAGAATGGAGAAAAATCTACCACACAAACGGAAAAACGGAGGTTACAGTCTTAATTTCAGACAAAACAGACTTTACACACAGATAAAAAAGAAAAAGGAGGGCATTACATAAAGGTAAAGGGTTCAATTCAACAAGAAAACCTAACTACCTAACTATCCTAAATATATAAGCACTCAACAGCAGCTCAGAGTAATAAAGCAAGTTCTTAGAGACCTTCAAAGAGACTTAGACTCTTAATAGTAGGAGACTTCAGTACCCCACTGACAATATTACATAGATCACTGAGACAAGAAATTAACAAACATATTCATGATTTGAATTCATCATTAGATCAAATGGACCTGATAGTCTCTACAGAACTCTCCACCCCAAAGCAACAAAATGCACATTTATCTCATCACCATATGGCACATACTCTAAAATCAATTATATAATTGAATACAAAACGCTGTTCAGCAAATGCAAAAGAAATAAAATAATAATAACCATTCTCTCAGAGCACAGCACAGCCAAATTAGAAACCAACGTAAGAAATTTGCTCAAAATCACACAATTACATGGAAAGGGAATAACCTACTCTTGAATGACTTTTGGGTAAATTAAATTAAGGCAGAAATCAACAAGTTCTTTGAAATGAATGTGAACAAAGACACAATGTACCAGAATCTCTGGGACACAAGTAGGGCAGTGTTAAAGAGGTAAATTTGTATCACTAAATGCCTACATCAAAAAATTAGAAAGATCTCAATTTAACAACTTAACATCACAAAAAAGAACTAGAGAACCAAGAGCAAACCAATCTCAAAGCTACAAGACAAGAACTAACCAAAACCAGGATGAACTGAAGGAAAGTGAGACAGGAACAATCATTCCTGCCTGCTGGTAAACCAAAATGAGTCCAAGAGTTGTTTTTAAAAAATTAATAAAATACATAGGCCGCTACCTATATTAATAAAGAAATTAAGAGAGAAGACCTAAGTAAACACAACTAGAAATGATAAAAGGGACATTACCACCAACCCCACAGAAATACAAATAACTATCAGAGAATATTATGAAGATCTCTACGCACACAAACTAGAAAATCTAGAAGCTATGGATAAATTCCTGGACACACAAACCCTCCCAATATTGAGCCAGGAAGAAACTGAATCCCTGAATAGACCAAAAATGAGCTCTGAAATTGAATCAGTAATAAACAGCCTACCAACCCAATAGAGCCCAGGACCACATAGATTCAGAGCCAAATTCTACCAGATGATATAAAGATGAGCTGGTACCATTCTTACTAAAACTACTCCAATAAATGAAAAGGAGAGACTCCTCTGTAACTCATTCCATGAGGCCAGAATTATTTTGATGCCAAAACCTGGCACAGACATAACAAAAAAAGAAAATGTCAGGCCAATATCAATGATGAACATAGATGAAAAATTCTTCAACAAAATACTAGCAAACTGAACTGAGCAGTGCCACATCAAAAAGCTAATCCACTATGACCAAGTAGGCTTAATTCCTGGGATGTAAGTTTGGGTCAACATACGCACATCAATAAATGTGATTCATCATATAAACAGAACTAAAACAAAAACTACAGGATCATCTTGACAGATACAGAAGAGGCTTTCAATAAAATTCAACATCCCTTCATGTTAAAACCCCTCAATGAACTAGGTATTGAAGGAACATACCTCAAAATAATACATGAAGTGTGGCAGTTCCTCAACACCTAAAATCAGAAATACCATTCAACCCAGCAATCCCATTACTGGGTGTATACCCCAAGGAATATACATTGTTCTTTTATAAAGACACATATACATGTACATTCAATGTAGCACTACTCAATATAGCCAAGACATGGAATCAACCTAAATGCCCATCAATGGTAGACTGGATAAAGAAAATGTGGTATACGTACACCATGGAATACTACACAGCTAAAATAAGATCACGTCCTTTGCAGCAACATGGATGGAGCTGGAGGTCATTATCTTTAGCAAACTAACTGAGGAACAGAAAACTAAATATCCCATCTTTCAGCTCCCACTTACAAGCGGGAGAACACAAGGACACACAGAGACAGACACTGGGGCTTACCAGAGGGGTGAGGGGATTGGGAAAAATAATCAGTACTAGGGTTAATACCTGGGTGACAAAACAATCTGTAAAATAAACTGTGTGACACGAGATTACCTATATAACAAACCTCTACATGTACCCCTGAACTTAAAAAGTTAAAAAAAAAAAAAACACCAAAAGATTCCAATTCACCTAATGAAATTAATATAACTTTAACATGTCTTATAAAGCTAATATGAAAAAGAAAAGTCTAGATTAATCTCACTTACAAATAGTAAAAATTCTATGAATTAATAAATATGTATATAATAACTCAATATTTTTAAATAATATTGTATGAGATGTTATTAACTGGCTCAATACTGGCATACCTATTAATATAATCTACTGTAATAATAAAGAAGAAAAAGGATCATATCAGTAGATGCTAAAAAGGTCTTTGATTAAATTTAGGAGCACTCATAATGAAAACTCTAATTAAAGATCAAAATATTAAAGACATGTTATTAAAACTCAACAATAAAAACAATCCTAAATGACACACTTCTAATTGATAAGCTAAAATCTAAAAAAAAAAAAATACAAATATTGTCTACTGCTCTGTTATTAAACATGATCTTTGAGCTTCTTGTGACTAAAAGAAAATATTGTGTAAGTTAAGGGGAAAAGGTAAAACTGTTCTTTTGTTGATTACATTATTATATAGTCAGAAAATCTAAAATTCTAATTAAAAAACCTATTTAAATCAATAATAAGGTTGTGGACTATATAACATACAATAATCAAGTATATTCTTTTGTGCTAACAATATAAATTTCAAATTTCAAGTGGCCAAAAAAAAAAAAAAAAAAACCCAAAAAAGTCATTTAAAGTAAGGCCCAAAACTATAAAATACTTACGAATTGGTTTAATATGCAAGACCTATATGAAAAAGATTGAGATCTTATTGAGGAATATAAAAGAAGTCCTGAAACACAGTATCAAAAAGAACTCACTTTCACAAAATTTCACAAAAATTTATTGTTTTCCTCGGTGAATATCCAGCGGACACAGCAGCATTTAATGAAATTTAATCAGTGACGGTAGAAGTCAGGTCAGTGGTCATCCTTAGGGTGTGGAACAAGGGAGGCTGGTCTGTTTAAAGTCAACAGTCAACACAAGATTTGGGAAAAAATTAAAAGGATAAAGGAAAACACACTGACTTCCCTGCTGTGTAAAGGGACTTATGAATTTAAAAGGGCAATTGCGTTGGTAAAACAGGCAAAGTGTATGATATGAGCAGTTAATTCATAGACGTGAGAAGAGAACAGCCAAGACATGAAAATATGTTTAAATTTACTAGATCCTTGCTTTACAAAGTGAGCAAAAGTTATAAGAATCACTTTATACCTATTAAAATGAAAAAATTAAAAGAGCTGTTAGAACTGCTATCCAATGAGTGTAAAAATAGTACTCTCACACACTGCTAGTGACAATATGAAGTTTCCTAGCCTTTCTGAAAAGCAATCCAACAGCTTCTTTTAAAATTACAACTATCTGAATGGACCTTGCAGTCCATACTTGGAAATTTCTTCCTTAAGGAAGACATATATATATATATATATATATATACACACATATACATATACATATATCTCTCTATATAAAGAAGTATTTATTATGTCATTGTCTTGTGGCAGAAATCTGAAAGCAAAGTAAATGCCCTTCACAGAATCCCACCTGGTCCCCAGAGAGGAAGGGGCAGAGCAACAGGGGGCTTGAAAAAATTTCTACCAGGTTCACAGAGTGAACTAACCAAGAAGTAGGACAGTGTGCCTGATGATGATCCCCTTTCTCAAATAACAAAATAGGAATATGGAGGAAAACATAGAAGATTATTGAGTAATTTACATGTAAGTATGGGCAGAGGGTGGGAGGATATAGAGAAGGCTGAAGAGAAAATAATGGTAGAGGCAGGAGCTGTGCAGAATGGGAATGAAAACAAGAGTCCACTTGGAAGAAAGCAGGTCAGATATGGTCTGGCACATTTATACATGTATAGAAAATTATATGCACAGGTCAAGGTATAAATAAATTAAGTAAAAAGTTCAAATCAGAAAACTATTTAAGTGGAAAACAGCTGTTACTAGTGCAAGTAGTGCAAGGCCTGAGAAGAAGCCCCTAGAGGCCAGGTGCGGTGGCTCATGCCTGTAATCCCAGCACTTTGGGAGGCCGAGGCAGGCAGATCACAGGTCATGAGTTCAAGATCAGCCTGGCTAACATGGTAAAACCCCATCTCTACCAAAAATACAAAAAATTAGCCAGGCATGGTGGTGTGCATCTGTAATCCCAGCTACTCAGGAGGCTGACGCAGGGCAGGAGAATCGCTTGATCCTGGGATGGGGAGTCTGCAGTGACCCAAGATCTTGCCATTGCACTACAGCCTGGGTAACAGAGGGAGACTCTATCTCAAAAAAAAAAAAAGAGAGAGAGAGAGAGAAGCCCCTAGAATCACATTCCCTGAACACTCATCTAAATGGGAGCATGCCCTTCTCAGCACACTCGCCCTTACATTGTTCTACTTTTCATCTCAGTTCCTACTGTTGTGTGACACAGATATATTCCATATTTATTTTGTGCGCTTGACTATAAGCTACCTGAAGACAAGGGACTTCTCTCTGTTTTGCTCCTTATTGTATCTCAAACCTCTAGACTGCCTGGCACCAAGAAGGTTCTCAATAATACTTGTTGGAAGAAATGAGAAGGATCACACAGGAAAAGGTCAGTACTTACACTAGAAAGATAACAACACAAGTAAGGTCTGGAGTAGAAGTGTGAATTTCCATCTGATGGATATTTTTTTCTTAAGGTAAATAAGGCTAATAATAAGGCTTTCAAGAGAACTGTGAATGTGTATGTATATGTGTGTGTGTTTACACACACACACACACACACACACACATACACACATATATTTTTTCTGGAAATAGCCTGAAGAGGCAGTTTCAAAGGACAACATGCCAAATCATATATAGAACTTAATTTTAAAAATTAATATTTAAAACTTCTCCAGATAAACTGTAACAACCCCATCCAGGTCTGAATTAATTTTGGAAGGAAGGTCTTTCCTTCCAAAACTAAGTAATTCCAAGGAATTTCAACAGTGCCTAGACTTTCTATTACTTGTCCCCTACTCCGATTTAACTGTAAAGTGATCTTTTCCAAAAGAAGGCCCCATTTCCTTAATTTGATTCTTCTTTGTCTAAAGCCAAGTTCCCAAAAGGTCAGAGCAGACTTACATTGCAGCCCTTGTCCGTTAGGTAACTGATTCCTTCTTCTGGGCCAATTGCCAGTTCCACTGAAATAATCCAGCTTGACTTTTGAAGGTGAAACAAGTGAGAACAGAGGTAGCAAAAGGAAAGAAGAAATACTTTAGTTAAAGAGCTGTGGATATGTTAAAGTGGGGGCTGGTTTGGTTTGCTATTAATCTATCTAACCAAATAAGATAAAATATTCATAACTTCATCGACCAGGATCTGTTGACCCTACACAAAGATGCACTGTGCTTATTCCAGCATGCCTGATGCCAAGGGTTTCTTTGGGATGATTAAATAGGTAAACTAGCCCCAAGAGAACAATTAATCAACAAATCACAGGGATTAAAAAAAACACAAATTATGAAAATAGGCATGCTGTTTTTAAAAAAGTGATTTTATTCTCATATTATTTTCTTTTTGTATTTTTAACATGGTAAAATGACATAATATCATTTTATTTAAAAAAATGGGACCAGTTAGCATTCTTTGCATCAGAAATTTAGATACACAGTAAGAGATACGGAAAAGTAAAAGAAACCAAACCAGTCCACTTTTTCCCACATTCCCATACTTACACCAAGAGCACACTTGAAGCATTCCTTATCAAATCTGTACACTGGAGACAGGATCTCAAAGAATTTCAGAATACTCTCTTCTCTATTAAGGTTGGCGAATTGTCTAAATGTTTGTTGAATCAGTTTTCTTAGTGTTTTGGCCTGCATGAGAAAATAACCAAAAATCTTGTAAAAATCAGCAATGAATAAAGACCACAACAATAGTAAGATTTCTCTCCTACCAACTACTTACTAACACCTACATTCATATTGCCGCCAAAATGTATACTTGTCAAATAACTGTAAATGTATTTATCAGAGCTTTATTTAATTGTGGTAAAATGCACATAACATAAAATTTACCATCTTAACCATTTTTAACTATAAAGTTAGTGTATAGAATTTTATTTCTTAAACAGAAATTTGTACCATATGTGCACATGATGCAGAAAAGACCAGGGCAGAGGTACAAAGGCATTTGCACATTCCACTGTTAGGAGGGAAAAATCAGTGTATCTTTCCGAAGGACAACACAAATCGAAAACCTTAAAAAACCACAATGCTTGATCCAGAAAATAAAATTCCAGGATATTATTCTTTAGAAATTATTAGAGATACATGCAAAGATTCAGAAACAAAAAGATTCACTGCAGAACTGTCTACGGTAATATAGAGACTGGTTATCTAAATTATGTTGTATCTATCTTCCTAACTAATATTCTATGCAGACCTAAGAACTGTTTTGGATAACTAATTTACTGGCATTAAAATCCATATTACACTGTTACATTAAAAAAAAAAAGTCAGTGTACAGTACAGATGCCTTTAAAAGGCAAGAGCACACGCGTCGGTCCTGGTTAGCACACAGCAATGTACTCATGAAGGAGATAAAGGAAGCATACTTTTTTCATGAAATAAGATGATAGGTTGTCTTCCGGTCCTTTTTTATTTGAGTTTTTTTATTTATACACATGAAAATCTGCATAGTGGAGGGAAATGCTTTCCAAGCAGCAAACCCCCTATCCTTGGTGTGTGAAGCAGCCTGAGGAGGCCATGGATAAAGGGGACATGATGAGGACTAAGAAAGAGAAGCAAGAGAATGTAGGCCATGGTAACAACTTGGCTTTGACCCTAATGAGATGCTAAATCCTCAGGAGTAACATTATCTGACTCAGGATTTTTTTTTTTTTTTTTTTTTTTTTTTGAGACAGGGTCTCTGTTGCCCAGACTGGAGTACAGCAGCGCCATCTCAGCTCACCGCAACCTCCACCTACCAGGCTGAAGAGATTCTCCTGCCCCAGCCTCCCTGAGTAGCTGGGATTACAGGTGTGCACCACCACATCCCACTAATTTTTGTATTTTTAGTAGAGACAAGGTTTCATCAAGTTGGCCAGGCTGGTCTTGAACTCCTGATCTCATGATCCACCTGCCTTGGCCTCCCAAATGGCTGGGATTACAGGCGTGAGCCACTGTGCCCAGCCTGACTTAGGTTTTAACAGCATACTCTGGCCACTGTGTTGTGAACAGTATCAAAGGAGCAGGAGAGACCAAGTCGGGGCTGCCCAAATAATGCAGGCAGGAGGAGACAGTTGGCACAAGTACAGAAGCAGAAAGGGGGTGAGAAACAGTCAGATCCTAGCTTGCTTTCTTTTTTTTTTTCTTCCAGAGTGGACTCTAATAGATTTCTTTTAAACACAGAACAGGATATGTCACAGGATATGTTGATAGTTAATAGTTGCCATTAAACTGAAATGGCAAAAACTGAGAGGAGCAGGTTGGTGGGTAAAGGTCAGAGAGAATGCCAGAGTATCAGAAACCCAAGTGGCGCTGTCAAGCAGTAAGGGCCCGGTGGAGCTGAAAGGGAGGTCCTGGCTGGCCCAGCAGACAGAGAAGATGCATTAGGTGACCTGCTAATCTCAGAGGGTCAGGCAGATGGGCAGCAGCCACAGGCCCAGGCTGAGGTGTGGCTGCTAAGTCAGGTGCACAGTGAACCAGGAGGGCGCGGCATACTCTGGTGGGGTCAGGGAGGCAACAGCCTGTCTGTAGCGGCTTGAAGGTCCTAGTGGGATCTAAGGATTGCTGGATTTGGGATACTGCAGAAAGTGAGCTGGAAAGACAGGAGCTGGGTCTGAGAGAAGGATACACACAATTAGGAAGGAGGTGCGATTACGGAAAATGAGTAAGACCAGAGTGAGAGGTTGAGATAAGGCAGAGGACAAGATTCCTGAAGACAGGAGTTCAATGAGCCAAGACAGTGGACATGGGAGGATTACCTAAGACATGTGACTTCTATTTTAAAAAGCTCGCTCTGCTTTTGTTCACAGAGGGTTGGGGGAGTGTGTAGGAGTGAAAGCAGTCAGGTCACTGTAACAGACCAAGCAAGAATACTAGTAACCTGTATCCCAAGGTGGTGGTGAAGGAGAGAAATGGGCACTTTTGGGACACTTGGATGATCATATGCAAGATAACTGCAAAGTGAAGAATCCAGGAAAACTAGAGTTTTAGATGGAACAAAAAGGGAAACATAAGAAGCAGGCTTGGTGAAAAAAAAGAAAGTCACGTAAATCCTGTGCATGTGTTTGATCTTGAAGTCTTCCAACATGAACCATCAGGGAGATATCTGGATATAAGTTTGGAGCTCAGGAGAGGGGAGCACTGTTGGTAGAACTTTCAGAGCCACCAGCTAAAGTATTTAAATACATGGGACTGAATGGCACCTGCAAATAAAATGAAGACAGAAGAGAACACCAAAGCCAGGCAAGCTGGCTAATAGTTGGTTTTAATGAGGGATGAAGTTTTGACAGGTGAGCATGACAGAGTGGAATAAGAGTTACAGCTGTTTTGAAAAGGATTAATTACAACATCACAGAACTTAAACTGAAGAGCAATAAAATGGGTTAGAGGTAAGCAAAGCTTGACTACAAAATGTATCATACAGATGATGGGCTGGTCAGCCTGAAATGCTCTATAAACAGAAGTCTGAAAAGATTTTGGTTTGACTTCAGGCTTTCCAAACATAGCTGACAATTACCTATGTAGGTCAGACTCTCCAACAAAGCATGCAGATTGGACATAGAGATTTGAGTACTGCCTGTAGCCACCTACAAGATGTTTTTCTCCTTATAAATTAACAACATAGTATCCTGGGACTTTGTGACTATAAAGCAGTCTCTAAGAAGCAGGCCCGCTACACTCTGGACCCAGAACAAACCCACTAAGGAAATTCTATTCTGTGCTTGGCACTTGGAACACACTGCAGAATCAGAACACATATCTATCCTCTATAATAACATCAGAGTACAGCTGGAAAAAGAGCATTCTGATCTTCATTCATGGCTATGGGAGCAACAGTATAATTCTGTGCAAATAGTGCTGTTAGGCTGATTAAAACACAAAAACACACCAAAAAATCATGCCAGAAAAGACATCTGTAGACCCTTCTGTGGAAATAAACTCTATGTCTTTACAATGACCCCTGCAAGGGAGATATTATTTTTCATATATTAGTGAGCAAACACAGACTCAGAAACATGAGGTAACAACATGGGTGTAGAATAATTGGGATTCTAATCCAGACTGCTTGATTTCTTTTTACTAGCTATGTGACCAATTCAAACATCTCCTTTTCTAAGATGCTATGCCTGACAGAAGAAACCAGGAAGAAACTACCACATCCCTATGGGTCTCATACTGCTTTGAATGCATTTTTAGACATGGCACTTATGTAAGATTCATGTTGGTGAGAAGGGAGCACGAGCTGCCTTGTTACTCTAAAGAAAAGAGTGTAGCCCGCAGCTGAAACTCAATTATGTGCTTTACAATGAATAATTGTATGTCTCTGCCATAACAACTTGGATTGTGGCAAACTCTCAAACAGATAATATTAATCAATAAAATCTAGTTGTATCCTGTGATAAATGAGATTTCACTTTCTAGTAAGTGGGGAGATAGTTCAGACTTCTTTAGTTTCAACCTTCTATCACAGAACATGCTGCCTCAATGTATAAATGCTCTGAGTGTAAGCAAAGTCTCCGATCTACAAGTATTAATAGAAAATAAGTCCAATGAAAGTCCTGGAAGATCATAAACCTCTTTAAGTGTATGACACAATAAATTGGAATATGGTAGCAGTTGCAAGGAATAGTTGTCAACTGAACACAGGGACCAAAACATAATGGCAAAACATTTCTGTAACATTAACCAAATGTTGGTATGCTCATTCATGACTCTGAGAGGAATATTTCAACTCAGGTAAATACTGAGATGCAGAGATTAAAAACTATGTAAAATAGGTCCAGAAAAAAAAAAGTCCATTCTCTGCTTTGTACCTAATTCTCAACCAGCTGCTGGTTTATAAATAAACTACTGGCAATAATATTATATACTGACATTTGCTCATTTGTCCAGTGCTTTCAAAAATTAACCTAAAATACTCTATGAAGTAACAGAGATAGAAGTTGAGGAACTAGAATCTGCTCTTGAGCTTCAAATGCATATATATATGTGCATGCACTTGTTAGGTATACATGCACTTGCCTACCTAACAGTTACACTGCAGTTTCTCACAGACATCTAAAATCTGCCACTAAGAGCACTGAGGTTCCAGCCGTGGTAGTTTATTGGCCCTACACAACTGGACCCTGAAATATACTACATCTGACTTAGTTGCAATGCTATCACTCTGAACTTACTCCTTCCCATACCCCTTCCCCTTGACCTTCATAGTCTCAAGGCACTTCAAGTTCACAATTTACACAGCTGAATGCATCACTGTCAGTCCCGCCCAATTCAGCTTCTGCTTCAATATTCTGTCTCTTGACTAGTAGCACCAGAGAGCACTTAAGTATACAAAGCAGAAATCTGAGGCCAGGCCCCATGCTTTCTTCTTCCTCCTCCAACATTAGACCAGTAGCTAAGTCCTATTAGACTTTACACTCATAACATCCTTCAAATGTATCCCAACAACTCTCTACCCTCTGTCTCCTTTAAACTCAAGCCTTCCTTATTTCTCTTGGCAACAGTGTCTCCTGATGACTAAGAAACTTAAAAGAAGTTGTGTACTGTTATTCTACAACAGGGATTGAAGCCATCAACCCTTTGCTAAGTAAAGTGAGTCAATCTGGTTTGATCCTGATTTTCCTATCCAAAACTCTTAGACACGGAGTGTGTGTGGTGGTAAAGAATTCAACTGCTCTCCCCAATAATTTAACCTGCTGGAAAACTTCTGAGTAACTGGGGCAAATGTGTCTGAAAGTAATAACTATGTAATGTTAAGAGACAGACAGCCTGGACTCTAATTTTACTGTATTTGTCTCATTCAGCTGAATGTGGGAAAACATGCTGCTTTTCTGCAGGTGGTGTTACCTTGCTCATCCTACTCATTAACAAGTTGAGAACCAAGAAGTAACAGCAACAAACAGCAGCAACAAACCAGTAAGCTTAAGCAGCTGGAGTAAAGGAAAACGACATCATTAGTCTCCTATAGACACAGAAACAACTCTCCACCAACTAAAATGGGGTGCTTTGGCAGGAATATACCCAACGTTCTTATGGTCTGTACTTAAATGTGACTGCTAAAGAGGACTGTGAGTTCCAAACCTATGATGTTCAGTGCTGGACAGAAACTAGAAAATCTTTGCTGTCTGAAAGAAGCTCCAAAATTAGTTCTTATGAGAAGGATATCTTAGAAAGCACGAGTCCTTACCTAATTACTCAGTGAGGAAAAAATTCCACAAAATCTAACTGCGTAGAGTCTCTGGATATTAATCAATACACTTGCAGAACTTGTATAAGTAAACGAGTTCTGCATTGCATTTCAAATTTGAACACCTGCTTGTGTTAGCCTGGATTTAGGAAACAAGCCATCTATCTATGCACACTATTTTATTTTAAACCAATTCATGTACAGTGAGAAATTTACTAAGAATGTGATATTTCTTCAAAATGAACTGGTATTACTAGGTTGAACCATGAGAAACTCCTGCTATTCATCCATGTTGAGCTACAAAAATAATTTCCTATTAGTCAACCTAATGATTATCAGATGCTGCTAGCTACAATACATTCTTAGGGCTTCCCAGATGAAAAGGTTATAAGACAATGCTAAAGAAAATCTGCAATAATAGAGTAATAGGAGAATATATTTTTAACGAATAAGTTATCAACCCACACACCAAATGCTAAATACAGATTTATTACAGTGCATGAATAGAGTTTCTTCTTGTTCCTATCTACAGGGCCCACATCAGTTGATAAGCTCTGTAAGCAGGAGCCAGGTTTCATTCACTCCCATCATCCCCAACTCAGGTTCTGGCACAGAGCAGACACCAGGAATTCACTGCCGAATAACATACCAAGCTATTCATTTCTGATCCTGGTGAAAATATGAAGCTTGAAATAGTCACCTGTTCATCCTAGAAATGAAAATAATGACTGTCTTCTCCAAGAATAAAATCATGTGTTCCTGAAAGTATTCTAGGAAACCACATTATTACTTGAAAATCAGACACTAAAAAAACTGATAAATATCGATCTCAGTATTTCTAGATCTGAAATTGGGTTTCTACTGTGAATTATATTGCAATAAATTAAAATTTGCTTATTTTGATTTGCTGCTTAATTTAAGCTTAGAGTAGAGCTGCAATGGCAGTAGCACCTTGGTACCCACTGGTAGGACAACACTCACTGAACTACAGATGCAACTTCAATTTCACTCGTTTGTTCAGTAATCTTTCACTGCTCTGGATTCCACACTGCATTTACACATCTTTCATGACCTTGGTATTTTTCAAGAGTAATCATCAGAATTCTGTAGAATGTCCCTCAATTTGGGCTTGACAGTTTTATTGGTATAGTGATTTTTTGAATGTGTCTTTGAAACTACTAACATCAATGAGATAGAAATTATAATACTTGCAAATTATTCTTAGTAATTGAGGCACATATATCCCAGATTCCATTTTTTCCATCAAACATAGCTAATCCAAGTTTCACTAAAGATAATAAGGTCATCTTCAACAATTCAATGTGAACGTTAATTATAAATAATCCTCTACGAATATAAAGAAAAAAAAAAAAGGAGGCAAAACCAAATGATTTTTCGAAAAACAAATGTAGCCTATTTATGGAAAAGCCAATGTTAACTGACCTAGACATTCTATAGAGCTATTTCAGAACAAACAAGAAACTGGTGCTAATTTCTAGTTAGCTAAAGTTTCACTGGCAATAGCTTTGAAGAAGGGACTTTCTAGACAACACCTAATTTGTATCACAGTTGTTACCCCCATGGGCATATACTGGTACCATATTCTATAGTAGTTTCATGGCAATTAGTGCAATTTATGTAGAATGTGAAAAAACCTTGGGCTAAGAATATTAATTCCTAACCCAAATACACATTATTTTGTACACAAAATTACAATGATTCCCTTATTAAAAAGTTCATGTGAGAAACCAGTTCTAAGAAACTTATTTATGAACCACTCCATGAATCTGATGATTCATAGCTAACAGTAGCTAAAAACTAATCCTATTTACATCAGAATCAGCAACAACTAAATTGCTCAAAAGGCACAACCGTTATTTGATTTCCAAAAAGTTTTCTGGGCTGAACGTGGTGGCTCACATCTGAAATCCCAGCACTTTGGGAGGCAGAGGCAGGTGGATAGCTTAAGCTCAGGAATTTGAGACCAGCCTGGGCAACCACATCTCTCCAAAAAAAAAAATACAAAAATTAGGTGGGCATGGTGGTCCATGCCTGTAATCCCAGCTACTCAGGTGGCTGAGGCAGGAGAATCGCTTGAATCCGATTGGCCAAGGCTGCAGTGAGCCAAGGTCACACCATTGCACTCCAGTCTGGGCAACAGAGTGAGATCTTGTCTCAAAAAATAAATAAATAAATAAATAAATAAATAATAATAATAATAATAAGAAGAAGAAGTTTTTCAAGTCCCCCTAGTCATCCTTCCCTGCCATTCTTACAGAAGCCATTCCATCCAGGCCCTGATTACTGCATATTTCATCTATCTTAATCACCTTCCAACTCTTCTTGGTTATGGTCTTTTTGCTTTCAATCTGTGCTCCATGTTGCTGTCAGATTTATGTTTTAAAATCCAAAAAGAGATCATGTCTTTCCCTTGCTGCACACTCTGCAATGAGTCCCCAATCCCTCTCAACTCCTATCTCAGCATTTAAGTCCACACCAAGTTACAGCCCACAATGATGGCATACTGACTGTACTCCACCAAAACCCCCTGGTCCTGTCTGGCCGCTGTTCCGGAGACTCAGCCTAGAAACAGAAAGGGCTCACTGTTTCTACGATGGAGCCCTCCCTGGCTACCGGAGCTCACCATTTCTAGAATGTGAGCTTCTCTGGCTATCAGAAATCACCTGACAGCCAGGTGCAGCTCAAGACGGCAGAAATAAAAGTACATGGAAGTCAGCAGCAAAGGCCAGGGCAATGGAAGCCTAAAGGATAGCTTGGAAAGATAACCTAAGACACCTGAACAAATCCTGTGCAGGAGAGGGTTTTTTTGAGGGGGTGGGGATGGAGAGCAGTAGAGAAGGCATACCGAGGGAAAGAAACTTCTCTAGCTTTTCCATTCTACTGTCTTCTAAAGATCCTTACTTAATCTTGTCTGCCTTTTGTTCACATTGTCCACAAAGTGTCTCCCCTGATTTTAGTCATCAAATTGTTGTTGTTCATTCATTCAAGTAGTATTTACCAAATGTTACTCCATACCAGGTACTATGCCAAACAAAGGGAGTAGAGTGGAGACGGCAACAGATACTGTCTTTGCTCTCAAGAATCTTAAAATATAGTGGAGAAAGGCAGATAAAATGCAAACAAGTAAAAAACTATGTAACTGAAAATTGAGGCCAGGCGAGGTGGATCACAACTATAATCCCAGCACTTTGGAAGGCCAAGGCAGGCAGATCACTTGAGGTCAGGCATTCGAGACTAGCCTGACCAACATGGTGAAACCCCATCTCTATTAAAAATACAAAAATTAGCCAGGCATGATGGCAGGCGCCTGTAATCCCAGCTAGTTTGGGAGACTGAGGCAGGAGAATTGCTTAAACCTGGGAGGTGGAGGTTGCTGTGAGTCAAGATCGCGCCACTGCACTCCAGCCTGGGCGACAGAGCAACATTCTGTCTCAAAAAAAAAAAAAAAAAAAAAAAAAGAAAGTATAATTAAAAAATAAGATAAAAAAAAGGGTCCCAATTTTCAAAGGAGTATTTGCGATTTACAATTAGCATTATAAAAGCGTAGGATAGGGAACACTCAATCATAGGTATATAAGGACTATTAAAGAAGGAGAAAGTTACAGTCCTCTACAAAACATATATGTGCATCTGTCTCAAACAGCCTACAATAACACCATG